>ML806727.1:0-15979 GCA_009831015.1 Picea engelmannii
TGGAAGCTTCTATTAGGTATTCTTACATTCAACTTATTCTATTTTATTGCAAGGCCTTATTAATATTGACCTTTATTACATCCAAATATATTTTTCTACCTATGTGCGTGTTAGGACCCTAACATTTGTGTCCTCCTCCATTCGGTTACTCTTCCAAACACATGGAGAGTTTGTGTTGACTCCTGCATCATGAACTTATGTCAATGTCATGTTGTCTAAGTCTGATCATCTTTCATGCTCTTATCCAAGGGAATTTTCACCCAGCCTGAGTCGGCCTCTTTTCAATTTGTCTCTTGACCTGATTCTCGGTCATCCCAAAAGTCTAGTCAAATCCTTGTTCAAAATCAATGAAGTTTTCTGCCTGATCATCGAGATCCTCTTGTATTTTCTCAACGAGCCATTGAAGACCTCTGGGTAGTGAAGTCATAAACTCACATTACTCTCCTACCCAATTTTTGAAGATCTTTAAGTTTTTGATCGAGATTTGAAGGCCTCATCTCCAGCCATCAGGTGTTATTTGCTTCTTGAAGATGGATACTATACATGTATATCCTTGATTTTGAGATGTAGATCTGTTGTGTATTGATCATGGCTACACTTTATATAGTTATATGACATGGTTCTGCAGTGTATTTGATTGGAACCCATGATTTATTTCATCTCGAGCATGGGTATGCCCACCTCGGTGAGATAATTGTTATTTTGCAGATGGTAGCTCCTAAAATCTGGTCTTGGGCTCACTCGTTATGTACATTGGCGAATATTTTGTAATGTATTTTGGCCATCATATGCTCTTCTGACCTCACACATTAATGGGCATATGTTATATCCCTAAATTACTCTACACCTGTGTTATCACACAAACTAGTCAGAGTCCTGAGTTTTTGTGGTTTCTACCTAAGTCTGTAATTTTTCCCTGTGTTTCTCCTTTTCACAGACCAAATATCAAGTTGTTCCCCTTCGGCTTGTAAATTTTCTTTGTTTTCCCTCATTCATTTGAATGAATTTTTCCTTGTTATCTTACTTGAGAATTATTGTCCCTAAAATTTTTTGTTTCTCAAAGGTTGATCACTCTCCTCTTTGTCTCGGTCGCTCGTCCTTTTCCTTTCTGAACTCCCAACCAATCATCCAAGTCTATGTTTATACATGCTATAGTTGCAAGCTCAAGTTGAAACACTCAGAGCAACCCATTCCAGAATCGAATCAAGTGAGCGAGCAAGTTCAATTTTCAATGGTGAGGATCCCTCATGGAGTTAATATTAGTGGTTCGCGGGTATTCAAAATCTCAAAATTTGACCAAGTATAGCGCCAATTTCGAACTCTCCGAAGTCTCAAAGTGCCGAAAATATTGAAGTCACAGGTCGAGCAAAGGTTAAATCTAGGTCTTAGATCTCATCGGGAGAGATCAGCAGTGGAAAATAATCATGGGAATCAAGAGTTCAAAATATTGTTAAAGATGTTCGTCAAAGGTCCGAACTCCCGAAACCTGAAATTAGTGTGGGTCGTCTGATCCAAAGCGATGCATAGCACCAGATCCGAGAAGTCATGGTTTCACGACTCGAAGGTTTTAGCATGGAGCACGATGCAAGTTCGCAAAGTGAAAAATCATGAAGCGCCCAGGAGTTGTGCTCATGGTCGCAGCCCAGGGTCACATAGGAGGTGGGCCCAAGAAGAAATATAGGCACCCAGTGCATGATTGGTGACTCAGGTTTTTAAGGAAGAAATCATGGCCATCGTATGCATAGCAGATCCGACTGTTGATATGAGAGAGGCCCTTTCACAATATTGGGTATCGGGAAATTTTGAATCAAGTGGAGTAGAAGCTCCCTAAAGATGAAATATCGAAACACCTTTGGATAAAAGCTCCAGGTCATGGCCCGAGGTTGCATGGAGAAATGGAGAGGAGATATGTGAAAGGCTGAAAGCACCTATGTTGGTCATAGAAGAAGATCTGCATGGCCTTGAGGCGTCGATATTGACTCGTAGAAGTCATGAGCATCGCCTAGAAAATTCATGGGTGTCAGGCCTCGTATCGATCCCAATGAAAGTAGTTAATGACAATGGGGGAGGTGGTTGAAACCTTGTCTCACCCCATAAATGGAAGGTCTGGCTGTGGGGACTGATTCATTAGCCTGTGGTACTCCTATGGGAAAATTTTCTTGCAAAACTCATGCTAATCTGGGCTCATGTCTGACAGAAGAATGCCTACACAGTATGACAGAGAGGATGTAGATGAAAAGATTTGATTGTAGTGGCTAGGTCACACTCCTGGTAGTGGCAAATTGTTCTGAGTATAAATAATTAGTTTTGATATTTTGTTATGGTCGATGGCTGAGCTAAGCTCCCGTATTTTAAAGTTTTAATGAAGCTCTGGTTTTCTGGTTATGCAGTTTGATTTGAGACTTCTTGTTTAATCTGAGTCATCTTTCTCCCTCCATATTGTTATGCATCTGATACTGAATGTTCATGATTAAAAGATTCACATGGATTGATGTGACTGTGTTGTAATGGATGTTTGATTGCAGTGTTTTTACAGTGTTTTTCAGTTTCCTGAAACTCCGACTCCAAGAGGATCTTGCTTTCTGATTTTTTCCTCCTCAGGCTACTGGAAGACCTGATGTCCATAACAAACCTTTATATTTTCTCCTCAATTTCTTCCCCCCACTCACCCTTACTACAAATTACTAACTAAAGTTGAATCAAGACCTCACCTACTTGTTCATGTTGGTCTAGTTTTCTAAGTTAAAATGATATTATCCTGAGTCTGCGCCCCTCCAACCTCTTTAAACTTATTCATTATGAAATAAAAAATAATGGGTACTAGGATTACCTCCTATGCAATTAGGAGGTGACTTCTGGTGCTAACAACTTGCATACCTGGCCTTTGGCCCTCTTACTTGCATTTTTTTCCAAGCCATCACTGAGTTTCTCTTCTAAAAAACCAAATTTTTGAAGATGTACGCGCCCTGCTCCACTACTTATTGCGTACATACGCTTGCTACACCACTACATCCTGTGTACATATGCATGCTACACCACTACAACCCATGTACATACACATGCTACACCACTACATCCCATGTATACTTGCAAAAGTTGCAAAAAATAAAAAGTTGCAAGGAATTCGTTGAGATTATGGGCTATTGGGTAGTTTCCCTACTAATCCACTGCCTATAGCCTGTCACCCAACGAATAACCATCCTTTTCCCATATAAAAGGAGTTGTTGGGGTTTCATTCCACATATATACATAAGAACAGTGAAACTCTTCCCATTTCACATCCCCTCCTTGTGCCAAGCATTTGCAACCCTTTTGTCAGAATTGCCTCAGAATTCCCCAATTTGCCTTATTTCCTCCATCAGAAATCCATTATACTTCCCTAAGGAGAAGTTTGAGAAGAGAAGCGATACGGAGGTGCACTTGGATATTGGTGAAGAGGATCCCGGACCAGGTTCATGGACCAGTAGTCAGCTTTGGTTGTAAGTGATCATTATATTATCAATAAACGAAGTACTTTTCCTATTCCAAACCATGATGTGTCGAATGTTTACATGTGATTTATGCTTTTATTCTAACATCTAACCCTAGTTTATACATGAATTTCATGCTTGTAGCATTTTTTTTTGTCTTTGAATGCAAGATGACCTTGGGAGGAGGCGTGCAGTTAGCGAAGTTATTAAGCGCGAGAGGATCATCATCGGAAGAGAAGTAGAGGTATAGTTACCCGATCCTTCTCATTTTGTTTTTCTTGTATGAGTCTGGGATATGTTTGGGGTAGTTAGAGAAGTAGGAGACTTTTAAATGGTTATTGATCTTCCTACATTTTAAACCCTATTGTAGCCATAGGGGGGTTTTCCCCACTAGCACACATGATATGGTGATGTTGTACATCTTGATGAGTCATAGCCTTATCTATGGATGATGCATTATAGGAATGTACATGGTACATTGTTAAAGGAACTTTCTAGTTGGCACATGGTTTATGGATGATGTGGCATATATGACTTGCTACATCTTGTTGATGGTTGTGAGTAGTCTTGGTTGATGCACATCTTGGTGATATTGTTCATATGGTTGATATTTTTCTAGGTGATTGATCTTGGAAAATAGATATGATTTGGTTGATAAGATTGATGTGACATGTTGTGTTGTGCATAGTTGATGTACTTATGCTGGTATAGGTTTGGTGCATGGCTGATGCATTGGTTGATGGTACAGGTTGAGGTACAGATTGATGGATCATTGTATGATGTAGGGTGAGGTCCAGGGATCATCATAGATATAACATATTATTGTTTTATTGATGCAGTATTGTTGAGGAGTTGATCAATGTTAGCATAAGTAGATTACAATGGTAGCATATTGTTCACAACGATTACACAACATTTTTGCAGATAAGACAGGGGGAGACATTTCCATAAGGGGATTTATTCTTTTTCCCATGATTGTTTATAGAGGTATGATAACAAGACGAGATATTATAGATATGATCATAGAGGGAGCATTGGAATCCATGCCATCAACATTGCATCAGAGTGATATACTTTGTCAAAGGGGGAGAGATTCATCAAATGCATGGATATCATCCCAAAGGACGGGGATCAGCCCCAAAGAGATATACCCTTTTCCATTTATGTCAAAGATGGAGAGATAGAAACTTTGATGAGGAGTGATGATCACAAAGGGAGCATGAGAATTTCCATGTCTAAGTGTTTTCATCATTATTTCCATCAATGATTTATGTTCTCATCAATGTTGGTGTGCCATCAATGCCAAAGGGGGATATTGTTCTACTATGTTTTCATTGATGTAAAAGTATTGAATTCAAAGGGTTGGTGTCAAGTGGTGTCATATTGATGTGTTGTCATTGATGTCAAGGTTGATATCAAAGGAAGTTGTATCAATGATGACATTTCCAAGGTAGTCGATGAGCATGAATGTTTCTATTTAGGAAGTACCAAGTGGATGAACTCCAAAGTAATCCCATTATGGTGAAAGCCCTCATGGGAAGACAATTTGAAAATAAAATGGTTAGGTGGTTGAGAAATCCTAGTAGCGTGGTTAAGGAACCCAAGTTTGGATGAGGAATAATGTAATGAAGATCAGTGAATTTGTAGTGAGACTATTCTAGATGGATCGTACATCTCGTGTCATTTCTGGTGATATGTGGTACGTCTCATAGTTCCTCATGGTTGGGGAGATAAGGCTTAGTGAATTTGGAGAACCTTCATGAGTTATCTAGAAGCCCCTAGAAGATCAAAGAAGTCAAATTAGTCTAGAAGCTCCTAGAGGAAGTTGACTAGTCAAAGTGGTTGTAAATAGGAGTTAATCATGGGTTATGTTTTTGTAAAAATAAATTAGTTGCAACTAGAAGTGGTGAGTTTACTATTTATGGATAAAGTGGTTCTAAGTGGATAAAGTGTTTAGAAGTAGGTTATCCATAAAATAAAGAAGTTGGTTAGAAGATAACCCTTAGAGGAAGCTACTTGGAGAGTATAAATAAGAGAGAAAGGGTCTCTTATTGAGAAAACATTTGAGCATATTGAATATCTATTATTTGGTGAAAAGGTTATTGCAGGTACCCATTGATACATCTTAATTTATGCAAGTCTGAGGTAGAAAAGGAAGGTTGACAACAAAAGTTTTGGAGCTTCAGAGAAAACCCTAGTTTTTGAAGCATACATATGCTGCAGTGGAGGAGGTCACATACATACGTGGGATGTTGTGGCTGAAGTAGCATACATACACAGGTTGTAAAAGGATAGGGCATGTACAATAGAAAAGGTCATAAAAAATTGAGTAGATGTTAGTGCCATGTCCCTGAAGTCTGAAGCAAGTTCCCAGGTCAACATTCTATAGGTTCATATCATCTATAGAGGTTCTGGTATGGTTATATGTTTTTTTTCAATTCTTAGACTTACTTATGGTATGGTGAATGCTTAAAGCATTCTTGGTATGGTTGTTGTGAGATCTGAATATGGTATGTGTTGGTTGGTTTGATGTATGAGAAACATTCTTATGTATGGTAGAGTTCTGATATGGTTGAGAGATATCTATGTTATATGATGATGTATGCATGAGGGACATGCATAGGTTGTTGGATATGCATCATTGATGACATGGTACAGATGGCATAGGTTGGTTGCAATGATAGGTTGCAGGTGGATGTGACTAAGGCAACAAAGTTTCATAGTTGTAGAAAATTAGTAACCCTACTTTTCTAAAAGTATACAGAAGCTAACAGAGGGAAGGTCGCATACATATGCGTTTTTCATTATAGATACGTCACGTACATACATGTGTTGCAATATAGACAGGTCACCTATATATCGATACATTTGATAGACTTCTTTTCTATCTACAAGTTGTGTCTTGTACTTCAGGGTTGGATTCCTCACATCTCAGTTGGTGCCGAGATATGAAAGCTTGGTCTTGTATTGAGAGTTGGTTCTCTTTTAGTTGGTGCTAATAAAACCTAGATATTGTACTCTCCTATAACACATAATACATAAATCTTACGCATATATCTGGTGTTCTTTGTGTTTATTATGGTGATGGTTTATAGTTCTCTATTATTGATGAATGTTGTTGATACATATAAGTATCTAAGTATGAATGAATAATATTTTTGAAGTGGTTGCTAACTAAAGTTTTTAAAGAAGTGTAAAAATATCCCTACACTGATTCACTTCCCCCCTCTCAGTGTGAATGGTGGGTCCAACACACCAATTAGTTTGGAATACACTTAGAGATCAACTTTTCTTCTTGAGAAACCAAGTTCCAATACAAAAGTATGAAACCTATGATGACACATTATTAGAGAATTGTTTTCTCCATATAATGATTCTTTATCTTGCAAACCAACTCCTTCTTTCCCTTTGTTGTAAAACCTTATGTTTGTATCATGTAGATTTATTCTTCAAGATCCCCATGTAGGAATGTTTTATTCACATCCATATTTTCTAATTCAATATCAAAAGTAGTAGTGATAGAAAAAAAATATATAATAGAAGTTAATTTAGAAACAAGAGAAAAAATATCACCAACATCAATTCCCTCCACCTAGGAATATCCCTTTTCCAATAGGTGATATTTATAATTCTCTACTTTTCCTTATACATTTAACTTATTCTTAAACAACAATTTTCTACCAATAGGTTTTATTGTAACTAGCAAATCAACTAGATCCCAGGCCTCATTTTTACCTAAGGTGTCCATTTCTTCAAAATTGGCCTTCCTCCATAGTTTCCTATCATTTGAATCCACTATATCCTTAACAGTTATAGGACCATCATCAATAAAAGGTATAAAAAAACTAGAAAAAAATTAGGTGGGGTATACCTTTATGGTTTCCTTCTTTCCCAAACTAATATCCTCAAGACTAGTGTTATAGGTTCTTCCTATTATAGTTCATCTTCTTTTATTGAACAATATTCATAACTCTCCAACTCAAAATCTATTTTCTTTTCTTCTTCTTCCCTTGGTTGGAATTCTTGTTTAGGAATAGTTTTAACCTCTCTAAATACTACATCTCCATTATAAGCAATCTTCTATGTTACTAGGTTCAAAAGTTTATAAACTTTTATACCATATTTATAACCAATAAATATACATTTTCCTACTATATAATCTAAGTTAATCCTATTTTCCCTTAGAACATGCACATAAGAATCACAACCAAAAAATCTGAGATGTTTAAGAGAGTTTTTTTTTTTTTGTAATTCCATGTCTCATGCAAAGTTTTATCAACTAGCACTAACTTGGGTGATCACTTTACCATATAACATGTAGAATCCACTGCCTCTGCTGGGAATTCCTATGATAACCCTACACCACTAAGCATACTTCTTTTATTTTCCATAAACATCCTATTCATTCTTTTTTCAACTTCATTCTATAGAAGTGTTTATGGAGTAGTGAATCCTTTCCATTTCACACTTCTTACAAGACTACTTGAATACATTTCCACAAATCTTTCCACCACTATTTGTCCTCGACACCTTTATTTTCTTCTTTGTCTTGTTCTCAACAAGATCCCTAAACTCTTTGAATTTACCAAAAATCCTAGATTTATTTTAGAGAAAATAGATACAGTGTTCCTTAAAAAATCATCTACGAATGAAACATAATACATATATTTACCTAGTGATAGAATAAACATAGGTCCAAACACATCAATGTGTATCAACTCCAATATTTATTTTGATCTTGTAGCACAAAAAGGGAATCTTATTCGATTATTTTTTCCACATATACAACATTTACATAGATGGAAATCTAATAAGAAATCAAGCATACCTTATGTTATCACATAAATTTGTTTAAGGGTCGCAAGGAGACCCAGTCCTTTCCTTGCACAGGTATCATCCTTGTGCTCAAAGAGCAACTTTTAGAACAGTTTATTTTGGGATTAAAACACAAGAAACATGCAAGTTTAATCTTTCAGTGGCGAAGATTCTAGGAGCAGTTCATATCAGCGGCTCACGGGCATTCATAATTTCAAAGTTGCACAAAGTATAGTGCCATTGAAAACCCTGAAGCTTGAAGTGAGCATGAGTTGTAGATCTTAAATGGGACACGTGGATGCAGATCCCTAACTTCAAAATTTGGCACTCTGGAAGGATTATGGGAGTTAAGCATTGAGAAGTCTTGAAGAGATGAGGTGTCAAAGGGCCGAAGTCCCGAAGAGCCAAAGTACCAAAGTCATGAAGCACCGAAGTTACGAAGCCGTCAAAGTGTCGAAGTCCCAAAGAGCCGAAGTGTCAAAGTTGTTGAAGTGCCGAATTCCCGAAGTGCCAAAGTGTTGAAGTGTTGGAGTCCCGAAGTGATGAAGTGACGAAGTACCTGAAGAGATGAAGTGTCGAAGCCCCAAAGTGTCGAAGCATCGAAGACCCGAAGTCTCCAAAGTGTCGAAGTGTTGAAGTGTTGAAGTCCCAAACAGTCAAAGCCTTGGAGTGTCGAAGCGCTGAAGAGCCAAAGCCGCAGATTTAAAGATAAAGTGCCACACGTCCTTTCAGATCAGACAAACATTATTTACTTCAGGAATCCAAACTTTGGGAGTTTCAACATCTCGACTCCTGGTTTCATCCGAAATGTTTTCTCCCAGAGTTAAGAATCAAGCGCCACACATCCTTTCAAATCGGACGGACATTATTTACTTTAGTAATTTGAGCTTCGGGAGTTTTAGCATCTCGACTTCTGGTTTCATCCGAAGCGTTTTCTCCCAAAGTTAAGAATCAAGTGTCATGTGTCCTCCTCAAATCGGCGGTCGTCTTTCACTTCAGAGCTTCAACATTTGTTTCAGGTTTCCATGTCACTCTGAGCCCATACTTATGCCAGCTCTACATGCAGACCCCTCTTGAGCTCCAAAGTCCAAATTACATGGTGGTCGTCAGTGCAAACATGGGCACCCTTATCATTCATGACACATGGCATCCATATGACGCTGACACATGGCACTCGTTTCAACAATTTTCAGACGTGTCTTCAACCTATTTTCGAGTGACACATGTCACCCCTCCATCTGTGACATGTCAGCATAGTGACATCAGGCCTCCATGTTAGATCATCCTCTAGGATGAGTTATTGTTCAGTGCCAAAAGTAGTGCCCCACCCGAAAGCATAGTTTTAATAGATCCTAAAGTTGGCAGACGGATAAAATCCAACGGTGGCACTAGATCTAGCAGGTGTGCCCAAGTCGTAGACTGAGACCATATCAATGACCATGCTTCATTGCAGGTATGAAAATTACTCGATCGATAAAATTATTGATTGGTACCTCAATTGAAACTGTGGTTTGGCGAAAGTGATACATGGAAGAAGGCGGTGGATTGTAGGCCCAAAAGCAGTGTGAGTTCAAACCTCTTTTGACGGCCCCACAATCACATGCTCATATAGCATCCAATCTAAGAGTAGTGCATGGCCACCCGCTAGGCACTAAGCCTTGTCCCGATCTCGAGGGTTCAGTTAATAAATGAAAGGACTGGTGGTTGAAACCTTGACTCACTCACTAATTAGAAATCATGGAGGAACCTACCATGGAAAACAGAGTTGTCAGCCCGAGCTACCCCTATGGACGAATTTTCCTGCAAACCCATGTTGATATGAGCTCATGTATGACAAAGTGATGCATGCTCATTCTAAAAGAAGAAAGTGTAGACAAAAGGATTTGAATGTAGTAGCCAAGTCACACTCCTTGTAGTGGTGGACTGGTCTAAGTATAAATAGGTAGTTTTGATATTTTGTTAAGGTCATCAACTGGTTGAGCAGAGCTCCCTATTTTGTAATGTTTTGATGCCAAAGTTGTTCTCTAGTTATGTATCAAATTTGAGACTTTCGCATTAATAGAAGTCAACTTCTTTCATTTATCTGTAAAAAATGTGCTAAAACACTTAGGCATGGAGGATCCAGTTGAGGGTCATAGTTTTATTGTAATGTAGGTTTGATTATAGTATTGCAATGACTAGTTTTAGTCAACTTCTTTGTGTCTTATTCCCTCTTATGATGAAAAGCTTGGGCATGGAGGATCCAGTCGAGTTGTTATAGTTGCATTGTGATGTAGGTTTGATCATTATGCTGCTGCGACTGTGTTCTTGTGACATATTTCAGTGTTTGAAGCTTGAGTTCAAGAGTGCTCTTGAGCCTGCATGTTTCTTCACCAAGATGCTTGAAACCCTAATTCCCATAGCAGTCGTTTCCACTTTCTCACTAAGTCTTCCTTCTACTCGCCCTTAAACTCAATTCATTGATTGAAGTTAATGAGGCCCTCACTTCCCTGTGCATTTCTTGCCCAGTTTCTGTGTTAGAATCATTCATGTACTGAGTTTTGTCCATTTGAAATCTACTCATAAAACAACATCCACCAAACATTTTGATGGGTACTAGGATTATCCTCTCGCAATATAAGGGTGACTCTCAGTGCTAAAATTCATGGCGCCATTGTTGTGGAATGAATTGAAGACATTTCTCTAGGTAAGAATGACAAAGAAATTATGATTCTAAAGGTGCATTAGAAATCAGTACCTTGAAGATTGCAAACTTGCACCTAGAGACTCCACTGTTTCAATTGTGGCTCCTAAAGGAAAACACAAGAGGTCTACTCCATAATTGCCTCTAGCTACACCTGAAGATGACCTAACAAAAGATTATCTAGAAAGGAAATCCTTCTCAAAAAGGATTTTAGTTGTTGTCCCAGATTAAAATATCCTTGGGATAACGACAACAACTAGATCTGGTCTTTGATGGTGACCAAAGACCAGACACATTCAAACTGCATATCTTTCATATGGAAACTCCATGATTAAATAATCCAGTGGCAACTCCATAGTTTTAAAAAGTCATATTTTCAAATGGAATCCATCTTGGCTCGAAGGTTTTCTCCTTTGAATTTCTCCATTGTTCCTAGTTTTCCAAATGTTGTTCCTACTATGGATGAGTGGGGTGATTTTTTGCCCAGATTTAGAGAACATAGAGATAACAACCCTACAAAGCATCTCCTTGAGTTTCATAAACTCATGCATCAGTGGGGAATACATAATGAGGATGTATTAATGAAAATTTTCTTGTTCTCGTTAACAGGAGATGCTCGTGAGTGGTATCACTCCTTGCCACCTGCTAGCATATCCTCCCTAGAACAGTTTCATGCAACTTTCAATAGGCATTGTCAAAAATTTTATTCCTTTGAGTTAATTTGTCATAGTTGTTGTGAGGAATATCAATACTATGTTCAAGGTATAGTTGTTACTTATGAAGGCTTTGAGAATGAAGGAGATGCCTTGGATGAGTTGACAGAGATGGTAAATTCACTTTCTACAGAAATAGAGAAATTGACTGAAGATTTTTCTTGCTGCTCTTATGAAGGAAATGTAGAGGATATTCTGGTTCAAGAGATAGATGTTTTTGGCAGCCCTGCTTATGATGAAGAAGTGATTTCAAGTACTGACGAAGAGCAGATATTTTCCATGGTTCCTGTATATGATGATTATGAATTTGATCCTTGGGAGAGCCATGAAGGAGAAATGGAAGAGCTAAATGTGCAGTTTATCTCCTGTCCAGAGCCTGTAAATGAGAAAATATCACTTGGGATTATCCAATCTACATCATTTCTCCATCCATCTGTATAATATGAGAACATCAAATGATGGGTGAGTAACAATTAAGGACAGGAGTTAATTTCTTATAGCTAGTTGAGATTTCCTGATTATAAAGTTTGTGACCCTGTGGGGTTATATATGGAGCTGTGTTTTCCAAAATAATTGGAGCCTACAAAATTATTCATCTTATAATCATTTGGGGGTATTGTCAATGTTCCAATACATGTTTTCTTTATGTTTTCATACTTCCTTTACCTTTTGTGGATCATTTTCAGTAAAGAGAAGAATTATATTACCAGACAGTCTAGGTGGCTATGGTGGAAGTTTTCTTTCACCTAGCGCTTTGTAAAAATCAGTTATCCTAGGATTGTATATAATAAGCTCCTTATGGAGCCCATATGTTTTTTTTCATTTTTTTAGTAGAGTAGTGTACATATTTCCCTATTTTCTTTAGCGAAAGTTTTGAGCTAGAATCCATATCCCAACAACTAAGGAACTAGAACCGTGCATTCTTTCCAGCTCGCAGGGACCATGCCATCCCTTGTGGAGCCAAATTTTATCACATAAATATGTCTAAGGGTCATAGGGAGACCTAGTCCTTTTCTTTTGCAAGTATTAACCTTGAGCTCAAATCATAGCTTTCAGAACATTCTATTTCGGGCTTGAAACCCAACATCCACCAACATCCACCAACATTCTGATGGGTACTGGGCTTAACCCCTCACAATTTGAGGGTGACTATCAATGCTAAAATTCATGGTGCCATTTCTGGGGAATGAATTAAAGACATTTCCCTGGGTAAGAATGATAAAGAAATTATGATTATGAAGGTGCATCAGAAATCAGTACCTTGAAGATTGCAAACTTGCACCTGGCAACTCCACTGTTTCAGTTGTGGCTCCTAAAGAAAGACACATGAGGTCTAATCCACAGTTGCCTCTGGCTACACCTGAAGCTGACCCAAAAAAATATTATCCAGAAAGGAAATCCTTCTCAAGAAGGATTTTAGCTGATGTCCTAGATTAAAATCTCCCTGGGAGAATGACAATGACCAGATATGGTCTTTGATGGTGAACAAAGACCAGAAACATTCAAACTTCATATATTTTACCTGGAGACTCCATGATTAAAGAATCTAGTGGAGACTCTACAGTTTTAAGAAGTCATATTTTCAGATGGAAGCCATCTTGGCTCGGAGGTTTTCTCCTTTTAATTTATTTGTTATTCCTAGTTTTCCAAATTTGTTCCTACTATGGATGAGTGGGGTGATTTTTCTCCCATATTTACAGAACATAGAGATGACAACCCTACAGAGCATCTCCTTGAGTTTCATGAACTCATGCATCAATGGGGAATACATCATGAGGATGCATTAATGAAAATTTTCATGTTCTCGTTAGCAGGAGATGCTCCTGAGTGGTATCACTCCTTGCCCCCTGCTAGCATCTCCTCCCCGGAAAAGTTTCATGCAGCTTTCAATAGGCATTATCAAAATTTTTACTCCTCTGTGTTAATTTTTCATAGCCCTTGTGAGGAATATAAATACTTTGTTCAAGGTATATTTGTTTCTTATGAAGGCTGTGAGAATGAAGGAGATGCCTTGGATGTGTTGAAAAAGATGGTAAAATCACTCTCTATAGAAATAGAGAAATTGAAGGCATATTTTTCTTGCTTCTCTTATGAAGGAAATGCAGAGGGTATTCTTCTTCATGAGACATATGTATTTGGCATCCATTCTTATGATTAAGAAGTGATTTCAAGTATTGACCAAGAACAACTAACTTTTGATGAATATCCTAGCAAAAATGACTAAGAGAAGAGCTTTGCCATGGTTCCTGTATATGATGATTATGAATTTGATCCTTGGGAGAGCCATGAAGGAGAAATGGAAGAGCTAAATGTGCACTTTATCTCCTGTCCAGAGCCTGTAAATGAGAAGATATCACCTGGGATTAGCCAACCTACATCCATTCTCCACCCACCTGTACACTCAGAGAACATCAAACGATGGGTGAGCAACAATGAAGGATAGGAGATAATTTCTTACCATTTGAGATTTCCTGATTATAAATTTTGTGACCCTGTGGGGTTATATATGGAGCTGAGTTTTCCAAAAGCATTGGAACCTGTGAAATTATTCATCTTATCATCATTTGGGGGTATTGTTAGTGTTCCAAGACATTTTTCATTTATGATGTCATACTTCCTTTACCTTTTGTGGATCATTTGCAGTAAAGAGAAAAATTATATTACCAGACAGTCTGGGTGGAAATGGTGGAAGTTTTCTTTCACCTAGCGCTTTGTAAAAATCAGTTAGCCTAGGATTGTATACAAATAAGCTCCTTCTAGAGCCCATGTGTTTTTTTTCATTTTTTTAGTAGAGTAGTGTACATATTTCCCTATTTTCCTCAGCAAAAGTTTTGAGCTAGAATCCATAGCCCAACAACTAAGGTGATGCAAAGCCCCACCTCAGCATGGTCTACTGACCTCCCGGTCTTTGTATCTTCAAATTCCCCGAGCTGAAATGGCTCCCTATTTCTTTCTGGAACCTTCAATATATATAAATACCACGAGTCCTTTTATAAGCTACGCCTGTGTGAGAAAACTACTAAGGGAGATCCCCCACACCATGTGACCACCGACGGACCATAGACTTAATCCAAAAAGGTGTTTCTGATTTTGTGACTTCGCGTATCCTGTTGTGAGCCAAACTTGACTCCCTTAACCTCCGAACTCCTGAACCCCGAGTTAGGGCTTAACGAGAATCAATGCCTTCCCCAAATTTCATCGATGGGACCTCACGATGTGGCCTGGGGCCCAACTTCCGAGCGCTATGGGACTTCGCAGCTCTTCTCCCTTTTCCCGAAGTCCAAAATTGTGACTTCCTCTCAAAAAATCAATGGTCCTGAACCTCCAACTAACCGACGGTCCAGATTCGTCTTTCGCAAAGTCAGGACTTTGCAACTCATGAATTTCGAGTAGCAGTTTCCTCCACTCTCCCGACTCCTGAGTTCCCAAAATTCACGAGTTCCAAATCAATGATCCACACTCCTTCAGATCTAATGGTTTCTATCTCTTCTGAACTTGTGAGTTTTAAAGGATTCTCGATGGTTCCTAGCCAAATAAATTGGCATCAACCCTCCTGAGCTTTCTTTCATGAGGTGAATTCAACCCTCGTCTTCTCTTTGAACTTCTCCAAGTCTCTATCCTTCCTGAGCTTTTATTCTTGCTAAAATATCAATGATTCTAGGGAATATTGCATGCACTCCTTGTGACCTTCACAATAATCTATGATTATCTGAATCTTCCAATTCTGTGCACTCCTTGCGAAATATGTTCTTCAACCACTCACTTGGGTTGGAAAAGTCTAAGACTCGACCTAGCCTACACACACCTATGCTTTCACTTCCACTGGTATAAGATCAACGATATCTCTCCTGAGATTTCTGAGATAGAACTTAGAATCAGTCGATGCACTCCTTGCAGACTTTCACTGCACTCCTTGCAGGAATTATCAGGAAGAGAAAAAATTGAAACTTTTACTCTCCCTCTCACATAATTCATACATTCAACATGAATCACGTGCATACACAACATTGAAACAAATGCATAAAAGAGTATATAAGCAAACTGTAAACATAACATTCAATATATGCAAACAATATCCATAAAACACCATGAAATTGGATCAAAGCATTCTTATATTAATCCAAGTGCTTCTGTACATGGTTTCTATAGCAACAACTATCTTCTCAGACAACTTCTACAATCTATGTTCTTCTCTGATATCCTATGCTCTCTTTCTCTCCAGCTTAATTACAATGAGAATAATAATCCTCCAATACATACGAGGGAGTATTCTTAAGTTTTCCCTCCGACAACTCTAA
>ML806727.1:16079-51536 GCA_009831015.1 Picea engelmannii
GATAACAACACTCGGGAAGATACTCTTTAGTACCTGGGTAGTCGGGTAGTATGGCTAAGGGAACGTTCTATCCTCCTTAGTTAGTGCCCTGAGATATTGGGCCGAGTACTATTGTTAGACTCCACACATATATCAGAGAGCTATAGCACATGGAAAACCCTTGTCTATAGAACCCTTAAATACCTAACCCTTGGGGACAGAAACCTAAACAAATTAAAATAGAAAAGATCTATTGTTGTGCAACTGTGTTTGGGTTACCAAATCACTACACAGTTCTTCCTGGTTAATAATTTGGGCATTTCATCGTTGCAGTATTCTTCAGACCGGAGTATAACTCTGTAGGTATCACATTCATACATATCATTATTCATACATATAAAATTCTGGAAATTTTTTCACCATTATTTGAGACCTATTCCATTGGCTTCATCTCTTCGCCCGTATCAAATTCATAAATATCATTTTTCAGCAAAATTTTTGACCCCACCTTCCCCTTTTCGGTTCCCTCGTCCTCATGGCCCATACCCATGGCCAAGACTTGGAATCTCTCTTCAATACCTTGCAATCTAGTCTAACCGAGACCCAAAAAGAAGTGAAACACCTCAGTGCCAATGTTGTCGCCATCAATACAACCATGCATTCCTCAATGGAGGCAATCAAGTAAGACATGACCAGCCAGCTTGAATCTATCTTTTTGTCACTCTGCACCAAGCTTCATATCCCTACAGATAACCCTTCCTCTGACTCACCTCCAGATACTGACGGTGAACATTCTTCTCATTCCCATAACTTTCATAACCATCACTTTCAACGTGACCTACGCCTTCCATAGGTGGATGTGACCAAATTTGATGGCTCAGATCCCACTGGTTGGGTAACCCAAATGGAACATTATTTCTCTTTATACGGCATTAAAAATGACTTGGACAAACTCCAATATGGTGTTCTCCATCTAGATCAAGAATGTTGGCAATGGTGGCAATGGAGAAAAACTTCTCGTTAAGGGTATATTTCTTGGACACACTTTGTGGCAGAGCTTTATGAATGCTTTGACACTGACACCAACCATTTGGGTCGTTTGACAAAGTTGAAACAATTAGGAATAGTGGAAGACTTTATAGCTTCCTTTTAGCGTCTGTCTTTTCGGATAGAGGGCATGTTTGATACGTTTTTTCGAGAGTTTTTTATCAGTGGCCTCAAGGATGAGATTCAGGCCCATGTCCTCATGGCTCGATCTTAGAGTTGGGTGGAGGATACTAAAAGAGATAAAGAATCAAAACAGGTTGTATCTTCTCAAAACCGAAAACCCTCCTTTATCCCTCGCCCTAAACCAGTACATCCCACTACTCCCTCCACTCCATTAAAGATCCAAAAATTGATGAGGGTTGAAATGGCTGAATGCCAACTCAAAGGCCTTTGTTATAATTGTGATGAAAAATATTTCCCGGGCCACAAGTGTAATGAAAAAAATATTTTTATGGACATCTCCGAGGATATTTCAGAAAAGGATGTATAAACTCCCCTTGTGTCTGAGTCACCCGATTCCACTAACATAACCACTCCCTCAGACCCTCCTGAAGTAGAACTGGTCATTTCCCTCAATGCTCTCACTGGCTTCTCCGCTCCCCAAACCCTCAAGCTAATCAGTTACATCAAGCATTAGAAGGTCATCATTCTGGTTGATAGTGGCAACACCCATAATTTTATTCATCGCCACATTTCCCAAGAAACTCATTGCTACATCCACGTCATCAATAATTTCCAAATCATGATTGCTAATGGTGGTTCCATGAAATGTGGAGGGTGTTGTGAAAATGTGCATCTCCAAATTGGTGACTACCACCTGAAATCCCATATGTTTTCTATCAACATGGGATGGTGTGACATTGTGTTGGGTGTAGACTGGATAAGGACTTTAGGTCCCATTCTCATGGATTTTAAGGACTTAACTATGCAATTCGATCAGGAGGGCCACGAATATAAGTTCCAAGGCATCACCGTCAGTTCACCTGAGATCACTAGTTCCCATCGCATGGAAAAGCTGCTAAAAAAATGTCATTATGGTGTTATCTCCCAACTCCATGCCATACAAGAAACAGAGAAACCCTCGGTGTCGCAAGACCTCCAAGCCATCCTTTCTAAACATCAATTGGTATTTTCCACTCCCCAAGGAATCCCTCCTTCCTGTGATTTTCATGATCATTCCATTCCCCTTTTACCCAGAAGACTTCCTCCCAATATTCGTCCGTATTGTCACCCCTTTTCCCAAAAAAATGAAATTGAGAAAATGGTCCAGGAACTCCTTAATGCAGGCATTATCTGCCCTAGTACGAGCCCCTATGCTTATCTTATGGTCATGGTCCTGAAGAAATAAGGTTCTTGGCTAATGTGTACTGACTTCTGTGCCCTCAACAAACTTACCATTAAAGACAAATTTCCCATTCCTATCATTAATTACCTCATGGATGAATTGAGTGGTGCCCAATTCTTTACTAAACTTGATCTTCATTCAGGCTACCAATAGATACATATGAAAGAGGAAGACATTCCCAATACTGTCTTTAGAACTCATGAGGGCCACTATGAGTTTTTGGTCATTCCCTTTGTCTTGTGTAATGCCCCCTCCACCTTCCAAAGCCTCATGAATCATATATTTCATCCTTTTCTCCACCATTTTGTCTTAGTTTTCTTTGATGATATCCTCATCTATAGAAAAACCTAGACATACCATCTTACTCATGTGGATTGATTTCTCCATCTACTCTCTCAACACCAACTTTTCCTGAAATAGTTTAAATGTGCTTTTGGTGCCTCAGAAGTAGAATACATGGGTCATCTAGTTGGCAATGATGGCATCAGGGTGGATCCTAAAAAGATTAAAGCTATGCAAGACTGACCTCACCCAAATACTCTCAAGAGCTTGCATGGATTTCTGGGTTTAACAGGGTATTATCGCAAGTTTGTTAAGAATTATGGAAAGATTGCAACACCTCTCACTGCTCTCCTAAAAAAGAACTCTTTCACTTGGACTCCAGCCACTGCTCAAGATTTTCACACCTTAAATATGGCCATGTGCACCACTTCAGTCCTGGACCTTCCTGATTTCACAAAGAGTTTTGTGTTGGAATGTGATGCCTCAGGGAAAGGAATTGGTGCTTTCCTTATGCAAGAGGGTCGACCTTTGGCCTTTACTAGCAAGCAACTATCTGAAAGAAATCTAGGAAAATCCATATATGAAAAGGAAATGTTGGCTATTCTGCATGTTGTTGATCTGTGGCACCCTTATCTATTGGGGCAATGTTTCCAAATTAAGACATACCATCAAAGCCTCAAGTATTTTATGAAACAATGCATTTCCTCCCCRGAGCAACAAAAATGGGTGACTAATCTATTTGGATATGATTATGAGATCGTTTACAAGAAAGGCAAAGACAATATGGTTGTGGATGCACTTTCCTGAAAATATGAAGATGAAGGATTCCTTTTTTCTCTTTCCTTCATTTTACCAGATTGGCTCCAAGTTGTTCGGTAGGAATGGCTACAAGATCCCAAAAGTTCGCATCTGATCCAATAATTGCATTCCAATGCTCCAACCTTCCCAAGGTATGAAACTTGACATTTGTAATTTTTTCGCTGAATGTGATGTGTGTCAATGCAACAAGGGAGAAATAGTCAAATATTCAGGCACACTACAACCACTCCCAATTCCGCCTACTATTTGGAAGGATATCTCTATGGATTTTATTACCAGCTTACCCAAATCGGGAAATAAATTAGTCATCATGGTGGTTGTTGATCGCCTTTCGAAGTATGCTCATTTCTGTGCTCTTCAACACCCATTTACAACATCCACGGTGGCTAAAATTTTCATGGATCGGGTCTTCAAGCTTCATGGCATGCCACACTCTATTGTTTCTGTTCATGACCCAACTTTCACAAGAAATTTTTGGCAAGAACTGTTCAGTCTACAAGGCACCCAATTGCATCTCAGCTCAACTTATCATCCCCAGACTGATGGTCAAACAAAAGTTGTCAACAAGTGTTTGGAGACATATTTGAGGTGCTTTTCCTTAGAAAATAAAAATCAGTGGGCTCGATGGTTACCCCTAGCTGAATGGTGGTACAACACTTCATACCATATAGCTACATGCATGACTCCTTTTGAAGCGATATATGGACAAAAGTCACCTTCAATTCTCTCATACTTACCTAGTGTCTCGAAGGTCCAAGCGGTTGACCAAACACTTACAGTTTGAGAGGATATTCTCCATACCCTCAAAGAGAATTTGGTCATGGCACAGAATCAAATGAATCAACAAGCAGATCAAGGTCGCTCTGAATGTCAATTTGCAGAAGGGGATCAAGTGTTTCTTCGACTGCAACCTTACAAGCAAACTTCCCTCAAGGCCGAGCATTGTTAGAAGCTAGCACCCAAATTTTATGGTCCTTATATTCTTCTCAAGCATGTGGGACAAGTAGCCTATTAGTTAGCTTTGCCCAGTCATTCGAAGCTACATCTTGTTTTTCATGTTTCATGCTTAAAGAAGGTGATTGGAACTAAGTGCCAAATTCAAACCAACATTCCCGAGTTAGTTGAAGAAGGATCCATTTGGCTACAAGCACAAGAATTTTTGGACCATCATGAGCATCACCTGTGTCAGAGAACCATCAAGGAAGTGTTAGTCCAGTGGAAAGATACAACTCTAGTAGATGCCACTTGGGAACCAGCTACCATTATGCAACAATTTCCACATCTCAAATCTTGAGGACAAGGTTGTTTTTAAGGGGGAGGACATGTTAGGGTCCTAACCCGCACATAGGTAGAACAATATATTCAGATGTAATAAATGTCAATATTAATAAGGCCTTGCAATAAAATAGAATAAATTGAATGTAATAAGACCTAATAAAAGCTTCTGCTTCTAGAAGGATCTTCCTCTAGATGCTTCTTTTGATAGACATATTTAGTATAAATAGGAGTCGAGGGTAAGAGAACCCTAGATTGGATATTATTGTAATAGAGCTCTGCTCAACTGGAGGTTTCCCCCTCGAAGAGGCCCGTGAACATTGCTTTCAAAATCAAAGTGTTTTTTTTGTTTTTATTCTTATATCATTTTAGTGATATTGTGGTGATTGTTCTGGTTATATTGTTGTTACTCTGCCATTTCTAGCATTTTATTTCTGTTCTGCATACTTTTTATATTTGGTATATTACAACAACTCTATGTAGTGAGAAAATCTTCCTAATTTCATATTAGATCCCAAATCTTGATGAACACACGAAAGGATGTGCTTTTTCCAAGGGCGACTCTTTTTGCTGCCAAAAAACAATATATACTTCCCATTCCCCTCTTTTGGGGTTTTTTTAATTTTTTTTTCTTTTTCAATTTTTAAAGAACTTGAAAAAGAATAAAAGAATGCTACGTTACAAAGGAGGAACGAGTGTCGCAAGAATACTAGTTCCATGCGCAAGGAACACACTAATTCTCAGATAAAGGAGACATGTGCATGAAAAGGACACTCGGGGAAAATTCCTCCATGGGTCAAGGTGTCAGGTCGCAGAGGCAAAGTGCTACAAGGATTATGTATAAGGCATGCTTCAAAGGTTCAGTTGAGAGCAACATGGAGCTGACATTAGGCCAAAGACATAGAGATGCAAATGTGATTAGCAAGACATAATGAAACCCACTTCAATTTATTTTTAACGAGCCCAAAGAAGGTAAGCTCGATAGTTTTTTCACATTTAGAGAGTCTGAAAAAATGTAAAAGAAGACTCCGCTGGGGTACCTTTTTCAGAAATAGTCTAGTCGGTTCGAAAAAGGGTAAAATTGCACCAAAAATATGTCTATTCAAAACCATTTTAACAAGTGTGACACATACAACATCACTAGAAAATATTTTCAATTTTAAGGAGTCTGAAAAGAGATTAACTATGGACTCAGCCTTTTTCTGGATTTAGTCTCCTTAGCTCGAAAAAGTATAAAATTTACTGAGGAGAACTCTCCCAGTGAGACGAATCTCCCGAGGCATACCTTTTTCCTGCATAATCTATAGGCTGGAAAAAGGGGTAAACTCATGCTAGTGGATGTTATTTTGGACCAATTTAATGAGTATGAAGGAACAAGGTCACTCGACGATCTTTTCAATTTTAGGGAGTCTGAAAAGAGATTAACTATGGACTCCATGGGGGTTCCTTTTTCGTAAGTAATCTCTAAGGCCCAAAAAAGGTGATAAACCTCAACCATGGAGAATGTTCCTTTTTCGTAAATTTAGTCTATTAGGCCCAAAAAAAGGGTTAAAATTATACCTGAGAATACTCTTCTAGCGAACCAAATCTCGTAGAGTACACCTTTATTCATACAATTGACCATTCAGACCGAAAAAGGGATAAATTACCGCCAGATAGACGTGCCTTCGATTTTGAGTTTGGTGAGCATGAAGGAAAATAAGATCGCTCAACAATATTTTCATGTTTAGAGAGTATGAAAAGGGATTAAAGAAGACTCCACAAGTTACTTTTCCAATTTAATCGAGACAAGATTGAAAAGCACAAATGTAGTCTCGCCGAATGTTGCTTTCAGATTTCAAAGTAATCTTGAAGGAAAACAAAGCATGCTCATTTTTGGAGTCCTGGGGGTGAGGCCAAGAGTGATGTTGCATCAGATGTGTAAGGCTCAAAATCATAATCATGGAAGCACTAACAAGGACTCTTGAGCCTAAAGTCATTCAAGAACAACATGGATGCCAAAATGCAAAAGGATCTATCTAGGGAATCCATGTGAAGGTAGGCTCTACCACATAATCACAACACTTCTAAAAAAACAATGATGGTTCTATGTCACACTTTGGTGGGATCGATCCTATGGAAAAGAGAAAAATACAATGAGATGCAGAAAGTGGAGGTGGAATCCTAACTTATATGCAAAAGTTGGAAAAATGACTTTTTACCAAAGGACCTAAAAATGACCCATCTCCCGAAAAGTTACCAAACCAAAAGACAAAGTGCATCTTAACATCCAATAAGAAACTCAAGAACCACATTAAATGATATCTAGGCTAGAAAAAATGACAAAAGGGGTCAAAAAAGTGGAAAAAAGGGCCAAAAAAGTCTATAAATAGAAGCTGACAGCTCATTTTCACCATTGCAATTTGAAAATTAACCAAAAGGAAAAAAGAACCCCTTTTCTAAAAGAGTTTATTTCGAGAGCTTCAGAGGAAGAAACTAACTTCCGCTCAGACTAAGTAAGTATAAACTCATCCCTCTTGTATTTCAATTCTTCCTTTTAGCATTATTTTTAGTTTTTTGGGGGGTGCACCCTCTTAAAAAAGGGCATCCCTATGTGTACGCGGGTTTTCCAAGGAAAGAACGCGTATGTACACAAAAAGAGAATAGTATGCCAATGTACATATGTGACTATGTCCAAGACAACTTGCGTACACCCTCAAAAGCATGGAAAAATTCAATTTACAAGAGCTAACTCCCCTTTCAATTGTCATGGAACATGATGTATGTCCACTGGAGGGAGAGGGAACATGAGGAAATTGACATTTTGGTCGATGAGGACCTTGCTGCTATTGCCACATTGAAACAATGTGGGTTATGGAAGTTCTATCAGTGTTCATTCATGAGGGCACAACCCAGGCTATTGAATTCCTTGGTGGATTATGGGCACTTTGACGTAGAGGTGTTCATGATTGAGGGGAAGTCGTTGGCTCTAATGACTGAGGACGTATATTTATTGACTGGCCTCTCGAGGAGAGGGGAACCATTCAACTTGCATACATTTCCCCCTGATCCCTTCAACATCGTCGACTACATCGGGATGTACTGCGAGGCAGAGACTGAGAAAGTAGGTTCTCAGTTGCCTATCCATAAGATCACCAACTTGTCACTGAAGGTGATCGTTTTTCTTATTGGGAAGATCAATGGATCCGTGGCCCTACACCAGGCCTCCCGAGTGCATATGTATTGTGATATGTAGTGCCTAGATGAACGGATATTTAATTGGAGCATGACCATGCTTAACTGCATGAGGAGGCAACTCACAGAGTGTCAAGAGCGTAGCAACAAGGACTTCATGTTTGGAACCATTTTTTTCTCATTCTTTTTTGAGAGGGTGCCCACCCTGAGTCCCAGAGAGACTGTACGGGGGCATGTGGCCTCCTTCCTAGTAGTATGTAGATGGGCATCATTGTTTCCATGACAGGGGGGAGGAAGGACCATAGAGGCCTTTGACGAAAAATTCTTTGATTGGTGGGCACGACAGATTCTAGCGATAGATGTTGGTTTTGGAGCCTGATTATATTCCTGATTCGAAGGTCCTTGATTTTAGCCATGTTTATACCCCATGAAGAATTTACACCACAGAAGTATGTACACTCTTCTTTTCCATAGAATTATGTACACTCTTCAACTTTACACCCCAGAAGTATCTACACTCTTTCATTGTAAATGTAGACCGTTCATTATAAGGTCGTAGACCTAACGGTAGAAATTATGTTAGGGTTTTTTTCCCTAGAAGGAAACCCTCTGTTATGAGGGAAATGTATTTTGACTATGCATTATGGTGAGTATTGTATTCTAAGAGAAGAGACTGTGAGATAAATAAGAGGTAGTTACAACGCGTTTTTTTGTAGGTTGTATCCCTTCATTTGCTAGATAATAATAAAGGAAGGACTTGGCAATTTCTCTGGTGGACATAGCCCACATTGGGTGAACCATGTAAATCTGCGTATCTATTGTATTGTGTATGTTCTGTGTTTTGTTTCCGCATTTGTTTTATTTTATTTCTCCACGGTCCTGTTTTTCTAACAACTGGTATCAGAGGGAAAGGTAACTCGCAGGAAAAGAGGGTTCCTGGTTCGAGTGGGAACAATGTCAGAAGATGGAAATTTTAGGGTCGAGAAATTTAATGGCCAAAACTACCAGTTATGGAAGATGCAGATGGAAGATTATTTATATCAAAAGGATCTATTCCTACCATTGGTTGGAGTAGCAAAGAAGCCGATGGCCATGAAGGATGAAGAATGGGAGATTCTTGAAAGAAAGTCTCTAGGAACGATACGACCGAGCTTGGCAGCGTAAGTGGCTTTCAATATTTCGAAAGAAAAGACAATGAAGGATCTGATGGATGCATTGGCTAAACTGTATGAAAAACCCTCGCCATCCAATAAGGTATTTCTAATGAAGAGATTATTTAATATGAAGATGTGACGCAGGCTTTATCCCTCTACCTCGACAAAGGCCTCTGCGCTGACCTCCCGGTCTTAAGGATCGTTCAAATTTTACCCTTGAGCTGGAGTGGCTCCTTTGATTCTCCAATAGAATATCTATTAAAATTGACCCATAGGTATTTTCTGCTCCTTGCAGCCTCTAGGCCCGATCGTTGTTCTCTTCACGACAGAAAAATGGAATTTCGGGTTTCGGGGTTTCGAAATCCCGATGTCACAACTTTGTCTTTCCGTTTCCCGATCTCCGCTATCCCGATATGCTCTAAATTTAGTTAGCCCTCTGGGATAGACCTGTAGTCCACATGACATCATATTATATGACCGCAATCCTATCTCGTTCGGGATTTCAGACTTTTAGATGTTGAGATGTATTTGACCTCTTGTCCTCAGCATCCCCAATCCTCAGAATCCTGATATCATTTAACTAGGAACCCCTTTTCGCCATAAACACGATCAATGACCGTGATCGTCTACTAAACCAACGGCTCCATATCTCCCTTGGGACTTCGGGGTTTCAAATGCTGAAATGCATTTGTCCTCGATTCTTCTGATCTCTCGAATTCTGATTTCTCGGTATGATGATAGCTGGCCCCCTCTTGATGGAGCTTTCCAACTTATCGATATTTCAGATTTCGCAATTCTAAAATGTGGATATTTCCTATCTTCAGGATCCACGAAATGTCGAACCCTGACTTCTTGAATTTCCACCACGCGTCCCAAATGGATGGTCGGTTCAAATCAAACCTTGGACTTCACCAAATGCAAAGTCAAACCACTCACTTATGTGAGTCCCGGTGTCTGAATCTCTGATTTGGATGATCATGCGATACATGTCTTTCCTTAGATCCACAACTGTGATCCTTTCGTTGTTTTGAGACTCAAAAGGTCTCAGACTCTTGGTCTCTAGACTTCTGAGATGCCAATGGCACTCGATCCCTACCATGTGTCCCAATAGATGGACGGTTCTGATTTTGTTCGAGGGTTTCACTGTGGATTTACCCAATCTCTTGTCCACATGACTTACGATATTATGAACTCTGACACCTCAATATCCCGATACCTTTCAGGACCCTTTCTCAGCTTGAGAGGGTTTAAACCCTATGCAACTCCTGTCAGATAGGACAACTGACAGGATTTCGCTAATCCTATATAGAGAATTTCAACTGTCTGTTTCTTCCCTTTGACGATTTCTGTGAAATGAACCAAGGATTCTTCCCTGGACTTATCCACCTACAGCACAAACTTCCGATGCCTTCTAATCACTCAAATGCACCAAATTATTGCACTGCCTTCAATAGTTTCAAGGGCTTTATCCTTCCTGAGCTTTCTCACAACTTCGAGTATTAAAGAAGACCCTTGCATGCACTCCTTGCGGCAACCTCCAAACACTTGAAGTGTTGAACACTCTTTGACCTTACGCACACTCTGCAGTAGCGGTCTCTCAATAATTTTCTCAGGTTCAAAACTCTGAGATTTTCCTTGGCCTGCACACTCCTTGCACAACTCTTGTGCCTGGCTACACCTCTGTGTGAATGAGAAAAAAATCTATCTAGTCTGATCTTTCAGAGACAAACCTCTGAACCCTTTGTCAACGCACTTCTTTTGGAAAATTCAACTGCACTCCTTGCAGGAACTCTTGCTCAGATAGAGAAACAATTGAATATCATTCCTCTTACTCTCTCTCTCTCTCTCTCATATTTCAAACACTCAACAAGAAATCATTCATACATAGCATAAAAGCAATTGTATGACGGAAAAAGTAAAACCATGAGCATAACATTCAATATACATACACAGAGAACAAACCCGACACCATGAATTTAAGTCAAATATTTCTCTATAAATTCAAATCTCTGTACATGGGTGTCTTCACACAGCTCTCTTCTCTCTTTTATTCTATGCTCTTCACATACTCTAATGTTACAATACACAATGAGGGTGTTTATATTCTTTTTTCCCTCTCTCATTCTAAACTGTCTAATCTATGCATGAAAGCTACCTACTAACATAAATGCCTTCTTAGTCCTTCAGACGAGAGCGGGTCACTCAAGGTCTGATTACAATCTATTAGTATGCCTCTCCTTAACTATCACATTTAATTTTGGCACATCCAATTTTCAAAAGTTTTTAAACAATTTATCATGTGCTCAAAATGTGTTGCGGTTGCCCCATGCTCGCTTGACGTTGGCGATGCTCCTGCATCATACTCCCTCGCTTGAAAATTTTCACGGGCTCCTGTCCATGAGCTCTCGCACGGTTTGTCCATGCTTCTGAATATCTGCTTCATTTTCCCAGCTGGCATCTTCAACTGGATGTCCTTTCCACTTGACCAAGTATTCAAAGTATTCCCTTCGTCTGGTCTTCTTGCCGACCCTTTTGCCCAGTATGCGCTCCATCTGCGGCTTTTCTGCAACTAGCATCTGCTTTTTCCACTGAACCTTTGATTGTTCATCACTTTTTCCTACTTCCTCAACTTTGTATGGGTGAAAATCTGAGACATTGAATATCAGAGAAATTCTGATCCCATCGAGTAGTTCAATCTCATAAGCATTTGCCCCAAATTTGTTCAGGATCTTACACGGTCCGATCTTCTTCATATTCAGTTTATTATATGTTCCTCTTGGAAACCTTTCCTTTCTCAAATGTGCCAGAATCAAATCACCAACTTCAAACTGAAGTTGTCTTCTGTGTTGATCTGCTCTTCGCTTATATTCCTGGCTTGAATTCTTCAAACGCTCCTTCACCTCGCTGTGAAGTTATTTCATCGGCTCTGTGAAATCTTCTGCACTAGTGCTCCTAGTCACAATCTGTTCTGAATCCCTTAGTTCAGAAATTCCTCTTGGCTGCATGCCATAAACAATTTGAAATGGAATTTGTCCCGTGCTTCTATTAACCGAGTCATTATAAGAAAAATTTTCTTGTGGTAATATGTTGTCCCACTGGCTGTGGTGTTTTATCACCAAGCTCCTCAGCAAGTCTCCTAAACTCTTGTTTACCACTTCTGTCTGTCCATCTGTCTGAGGATGATAAGATGAACTGAATGATAAATTTGTTCCCAGCTTCTTCCATAAGTTTCTCCATAAGTTTCCTACGAACTTAGTGTCTCGATTCGAAACTATGCTCCTTGGCAAGCCGTGAAGTCGAATGACTTCTTTGAAAAATAGATTCGCAATGTGAGTTGCGTTGCTAGTTTTCTGACATGGAATAAAGTGTGCCATATTGGAAAATCTATCCACCACCACAAAGATTGAGTCAAATCCTCTTTGTGTTCTTGGCAAACCCAATATAAAATCCATGTTGATTGCATCCCACGACCTCTCAGGTATGGGCAATGGTTGATAAAATCTTGTATTCTGTCTCTTTTCTTTCGAATGCTGGAAAATTCTGCATCTGTCCACGAATATTTTGACGTCTTCTCGCATTCCTAACCAAAAATATGACTCATTCAGCTTGGCAAACATTTTTTCATGACCAAAATGTCCGGCCAATCCTCCACTATGTTTCTCTTTTAGCAAATTCTCCCTCATGGAGCATTTTGGAATACAAAGTTGATTACCTTTAAACAACAATCCTTCCTGGATCATGTATTCTGCCCATTGATTTCTGTCTCCAAGAATTGGATTCTCAGCTACTTCATACACCTCCTTAAAATCTCGATCATCTCTGTACATGTCCCTGAGGTCATCAAAACCTAATGTTTTGATTCTGAACTCCTACAACAACAAAAATTTCCTGCTCAAAGCATCAACAACTTTGTTAGCAGTTCCAGAAATATGTTTAATTACAAAAGTAAAGTTCTGCATGTATTCAACCCATTTAACATGTCTCTGATTCAACTTTTCCTATTGAGTCACAAATTGTAATGAATGATTGTCACTGTATAAGACAAACTCTTTGGGAATCAAGTAATGCCTCCATTTCTTCAATGCCTGGATGATAGCATAGAACTCGTTATCATAAGTGGAGTATTTTAATTTCGCTTCATTTAGCTTCTCGTTGAAGTATGCTATCGTCCTGTCCTCTTGAGTCAAGACTGCCCCTATTGCAAATCCACTTGCATCGCATTTCACCTGAAATGTCTTTTTGAAATCTGGTAACAACAGAATTGGTTGCTCCATGATTTTCCTCTTCAACTGATTAAAAATCTTCTCAGCCTCTTCCATCCAGTGAAAAGATTTGTGTCTTTTCTTCACTGTGTCCATCATTGGTGCACTAATTCCACTGAAATTCCCGATGAACTTCTGGTAGAAACTAGCCAATCCATGAAAACTTCTCACCTCAAATATTCTCTTCGGTGAAGGCCAATTCTTGATCACTTCCACCTTATCTGTATCCATCCTTAATTTATCTGCAGAAATAACAAAGCCCAAGTAAATGAGCTCTGTCTTCATGAATGAGGATTTCATCATGTTTATCAACATCTTCTCTTGTTGTAATCTCTTCATCACTGTAGCTAAGTGTTTTAGATGCTCTGCCTCTGTTTTACTAAAGATCAGTATATCATCTAGATACACAATGACAAATTCTCCGATGAACTCCTTCATGACTTCGTTCATCAACCTCATAAAGTTACTTGGCACATTTGTTAAGCCAAATGGAATAACAAGCCATTAATACAACCCTTCGTTAGTCTTGAAGGTTGATTTCCATTCATCACCTTCCCTCATGCGAATTTGGTGATAACCACTTTTCAAATCAATCTTCGAAAAATATTTTGTTCCACTTAAGAAATCCATCAAATCATCCATCCCTGGCAATGGAAATCTATACCTTATGGTTATCTTGTTAATTTCTCTTGAATCAATACACATCCTCCAGCCTCCGTCTTTCTTTGGACTGAGTACTGTTGGAACAACACATGGGCTCAAGCTTTCTCTAACCAGCCCTTTGTCCAACAAATCCTGGACTTGTCTTTTGACCTCTTCATTTTCTTGCAGCATTAGTCTGTATGCGGCTTTATTTGGCAAACTAGCTCTAGGTATGAGATCAATATGGTGACTCACACTTCTGATTGGTGGCAATGAACGAGGTAGTTTGTCCACTACTATGTCAACGAACTCTTCCAATAGTTCCTGAACCTCTTCTAGTAAATCGTCCACTCTTGTGCTGGTCAAAACAATTCTCGGTTTCCTAACCAAAATGAACTATGGTTCCTCCTTCTTCTTGACCTCTATAAGAAGTTCCTTCCCACTCATGAGAAGTACAATGTTACTTACTTTAGGTTTCACTTCCTTATCTTTCATTAGAAGAAACATATGAGTTCTCCCATTCTTTTCTAGGGTGTATGTGTTCATTCTCCCATCATGAATCACATTCCTGTCATATTGCCACAGTCTACCCAGCAATAAATGACAAACATCCATAGGGATAACATCGCAGAGTATCTTATCATTATACCCTCCTATCTTGAATTCAACTAAACATTGATTAGTGACATTTACCTGATGTCCCTTTTGTAGCCATGAAACTCTATATGGACTTGGATGTTCAATCGTCTCCAGCTCCAACTTTTCTACCATCTCTGTCGAAACGATATTATCTGTGCTACCACTGTCCACAATGACCTTTCATACCCTATCCTTGGTTTTGCAAGCAGTCTGAAAAAGTTTGTTTCTCTATACTGGACTCTCCACCTCCTTCTCTAGTGTTAAGAGAACTTTTCGCATCATCAACGATCTTCCTCCTTCAACATCTTCTGCCTCAACATTCTTCCTCTGTGCTTCGACAATGTGAGTCTCTCCACTCTCTTTCTTCTTGTCTAGACATTCATAAGATTTGTGTCCATTCTTTTCACACGTGAAGCACTTTATTACTCCACCTCTTCCCCTTCCTCTACCTCTAGTATGAGGAAAAGTATTATTATCAACATACTCTCCTCTCTGTTCGGTATGCTTCCCTCTCTATTCATCATATTTACCTCACTGTGAGGTTCCACCTCTTTCAATTCGAGCCTGAGGTTTCTTCCAGTCCTCCTTGGGCTTCTAATTTTTATCTTGGAAAATTGATTTGCCTTTGGGATGACTTCTACCTCAGCCTCTCTGACCCTGCTTTCGGCTCAACTTCTCTTCAGCTTTTAGAGCCATCTAATAAGAATCTTCCACCATTCGGATGGTTACCATGCCCATCTCGTCCTGAATGTCATATCTCAGGCCATTCATGTATCTGGAAACCTTTTCATCATCGCTTTCCCGATGACCTACCCTTATGTTCAGCCTGTAGAATTCTTCCGTATATTCATTCACTGTCATCAGCTTTTGTCTCAGGTTCTGCATTCTCCTAAATAGAGTAATCATGTAATCCTTCGAAATGAATTTTTCCTTCATCTTCGCAATCATCCTATCCCAACTATTGATTTTCTGCTTGCCTTTGCAGCTTCTGTCAGCTTGTAGTTCATCCCACCACAATGCTGCATGTCCTTTCAATATTGTGATGACATGTATGACCTTCTCGTCTTCCTCGACATCTTCATAGTCGAAATAAGTGTCCAGAGCTCTAATCCAGTCTACAAGCTCTTCAGCATCCAGGTTTCCCTCATAAACTAGAATGTCCATTTTTTCCCTGGCACCCATTCTTGAAATAGCCCTAATCAAACGTTCGTTTGCTGCATATTCCACTGCAGCTTCTTCTTCATGTTCAGCCTCAATTTCACTTTCAGAGTCACTAAGATCCCCAACACTGACTATGCATCTCTATGTTGTCTCCATGTCTTCAATTTTGGAGCGTAAATCACGCATCTCTTTTGCCATGGTTGGGTCAGGCATCTGCCTACCTCTTCTTCTTGGTATTTCCCTTTCCTCTGGCGGATCGGGTGTTTTCATGTCCCTTCTTATTGGCGGCATGGTGAATTTTTCCTTTCTCTGCCACAAAAGGCAAAGAAACCTTTCTGGGCTCTGATACCAAAACTGATGCAGGCTTTATCCCTCTGCCTCGGCAAAGGCCTCTGCGCTGACCTTCCGTTCTTCAGGATCATTCAAATTTTACCCTTGAGTCAGAGTGGCTCCTTCGATTCTCCACTGGAATCTCTATTAAAATTGACCCACAGGTATTTTCTACTCCTCACAGCCTCTAGGCCCGATCGTTGTTCTCTTCACGACAGAAAAATGGAATTTCAGGTTTTGGGGTTTCGAAATCTTGATGTCACAACTTTGTCTTTCCGTTTCCCAATCTTCTCTATCTCGATATGCTCTAACTTCAGTTAGCCCTCTGGGCTAGACCCGTGGTCCACACAAACTCACCTTATATGACCAAAATCCTATCTCATTCAAGATTTCAGGCTTTCAAATGTCGAGATGTATTTGACCTCTTGTCCTCAGGATCCCCGATCCTCATAATCCCGATATGCTTTAACTAGGAACCCCTTTTCACCGTAAACACGATCAACGACCATGATCGTCTACTAAACCAATGGCTCCGGATCTCCCTCAGGACTTTGGGGTTTCAAATGTCGAAATGCATTTGGCCTCGATTCTTTCGATATCTCGAATTCTGATTTCTCGGTATGATGACAGTTGGCCCCCTCCCGATGGAGCTTTCCAACATATCGGGATTTCATATTTCGCAATTCTGAAATGTGAATATTTCCTGTCTTCAAGATCCACGAAACGTCGAACCCCAACTTCTAGGATTTTCGCCATGTGTCCCAAATGGATGGTTGGTTTAGATCAAACCTCAAACTTCGCCAATGCAAAGTCAAACCACTCACTTATGTGACTCTCGGTGTCTGAATCTCCGATTTGGATGATCACGCGACACACGTCTTTCCTTAGATCCATGGATGTGATCCTTTCGCTGTTTTGGGACTCAAAAGGTCTCGGACTCTTGGTCTCTAGACTTTTGAGATGTTGATGGCTCTCGATCCCTGCCACGTGTCCCAACAAATGGACGGTTCTGATTTTGTTCGGGGGTTTCACTGTGGATTTACCCAATCTCTTGTCCACAGGAATTTCAATATTCCGAACTCCGACACCTCGATATCCCGATACCTTTCGGGACCCTTGCTCGGATTGAGAGGCTTTAAACCCTATGAAACTCCTGTCAGATCTGACGGCTGATGGGATTTCATTAATCCTCTATAGATAATTTCGAATGTCTATTTCTTCCGTCTGACAATTTTTTTGAAATGAACAAAGGATTCTTCCCTAGATTTATCCACCTGCGGCACAAAATTTCGATGCCTTCTAATCACTCAAATGCACTAAATTCTTGTACTTCCTTCAATAGTTTCAAAGGCTTTATCCTTCCTAAGATTTCTCACAACTTCAAGTCTTAAAGAAGACCATTGCACACACTCCTTGCAGCAATCTCCAAACACTTGAAGTGTTGAATTCTCTTCAACCTTGCACACACTCTGTAGCAGCGGTCTCTCAATACTTTGCTTAGGTTAGAAACTCTGAGATTTTCCTCGGCCTACACACTCCTTGCACGACTCCTGTGCCTTCTTGCACCTCTGTGTGAATGAGAACAAAATCTATCTAGTCTGAGCTTTCAGAGACAAACCTCTAAACCCTTTGTCAACGCACTCCTTGCGGACAATTCAACTGCACTCCTTGCAGGAACTCTTGCTCAGATAGAGAAACAATTGAAGCTCATTCCTCTTACTCTCTCTCTCTCTCTCTCAGATTTCAAACACTCAACAAGAAATCATTCATACATAGCATAAAAGCAATTTTATGACGCAAAAAGTAAAACCATGAGCATAACATTCAATATACATACACAGAGAACAAACCTGGCACCATGAATTTAAGTCAAAGCTTTCTCTATAAATTCAAATCTCTGTACATGGGTGTCTTCACATAGCTCTCTGCTCTCTTTTCTTCTATGCTCTTCACACACTCTAATGTTACAATACACAATGAGGGTGTCTATATTCCATTTTCCCTCTCTCATTCTAAACTGTCTAATCTATGAATTAAAGCTACCTACTAACATAAATGCCTTCTTAGTCCTTCAGATGAGAGCGGGTCTCTCAAGGTCTGATTACAATCTATTAGTACGCCTCTCCTTAACTATCACATTTAAGTTTGGCACATTCAATTTTTGAAATTTTTTAAACAATTTATCATGTGCTCAAAATGTGTTGTGGTTTCCCCACGCTCCCTTGATGTTGGTGATGCTCCTGCATCATACTCCCTCGCTTGAAAATTTTCATGGGCTCCTGTCCATGAGCTCTCGCACGGTCTGTCCATGATTCTGAATCTCTGCTTCATTTTCCCAGTAGGCATCTTCAACTGGATGTCCTTTCCACTTGACCAAGTATTCAAAGTATTCCCTTCGTCTGGTCTTCTTGCCGACCCTTTTGTCCAGTATTCACTCCATCTGCGGCTTTTCTGCAACTGGCATCTACTTTTTCCACTGAACCTCTAACTGTTCATCACCTGTTCCCACTTCCTCAGCTTTGTATGGGTACAAATCTAAGACATTGAATATCGGAGAAATTCCGATCCCATCGGGTAGTTCAATCTCATAAGCATTTTCCCCAAATTTCTTCAAGATCTTACACGGTCCGATCTTCTTCATCTTCAGTTTATTATATGTTCCTCTCGAAAACCTTTCCTTTCTCAGATGTCCTAGAATCAAATCACCAACTTCAAACTGAAGTTGTCTTCTGTGTTGATCTGCTCTTCGCTTATATTCCTGGCTTGAATTCTGCAAACGCTCCTTCACCTGGTTGTGAAGTTCTTTCATCGCCTCTACGAAATCTTCTGCACTAGCGCTCCTAGTTGCAATCTGTTCTGAATCCCTCAGTTCAGAAATTCCTCTCGGCTACATGCCATAAAAAAATTGAAATGGACTTTGTCCTGTGCTTCTGTTAACTGAGTCATTATAAGCAAACTCTGCATGTGGTAATATGTTGTCCCACTGGCTGTGGTGTTCTATCACCAAGCTCCTCAGCAAGTCTCCTAAACTCCTATTTACCACTTCTATCTGTCCATCCATCTGAGGATGATAAGCTGAATAGAATGTTAAATTTATTCCGAACTTCTTCCATAAGGTTCTCCAGAAGTGTCCTACGAACTTAGTGTCTCGATCTGAAACTATGCTCCTTGGCAAGCCGTGAAGTCGAATGACTTCTTTGAAAAACAAATTTGCAATGTGAGTTGCGTCGCTGGTTTTCTGACATGGAATAAAGTGTGTCATCTTGGAAAATCTATCAACCACCACAAAGATTGAGCCAAATCCTCTTTGTGTTCTTGGCAAACCCAATATAAAATCCATGTTGATTGCATCGTACGGCCTCTCAGGTATGGGCCATGGTTGATAAAATCCTACATTTTGTCTCTTTCCTTTCGAATGCTAGCAAATTCTACATCTGTCCATGAATCTTTTGATGTCTTCTCGCATTCCTGGCCAAAAATATGACTCATTCATCTTTGCGAACATTTTTTCATGACCAAAATTTCCGGCCAATCCTCCACTATGTTTCTCTTTCAGCAAATTATCCCTCATGGAGCATTTTGGAATACAAAGCTGATTACCTTTAAAAAACAATCCTTCCTGGATCATGTATTCTTCCCATTGATTTCTATCTCCAAGAATTGGATTCTCAGCTACTTCATACGCCTCCTTAAAATCTGGATCATCTCTGTACATGCCCCTGAGGTCATCAAAACCCAATGTTTTGATTCTGAACTCCTGCAACAACAAACATTTCCTGCTCAAAGCATCAACAACTTTGTTAGAAGTTCCAGAAATATGTTTAATTACAAAAGTAAAGTTCTGCATGTATTCAACCCATTTAACATGTCTCTGATTCAACATTTCCTATTGAGTCACAAACTGCAGTGCATGATTGTCACTGTATAAGACAAACTCTTTGGGAATCAAGTAATGCCTACATTTCTTCAATGCCTGGATGATAGCATAGAACTCCTTATCATAAGTGGAGTATTTTACTTTTGCTTCATTCAAAATATTGCTGAAGTATGCTATCGGAATGTCCTCTTGACTCAGGACTGCCCCTATTGCAAATCCACTTGCATTGCATTTCACCTGAAATGTCTTTTTGAAATCTGGTAACACCAAAATTGGTTGTTTCGTGATTTTCCTCTTCAATTGATTAAAAATCTTCTCAGCCTCTTCCGTCCAGTGAAAATATTTGTGTCTTTTCTTCACTGTGTCCATCATCGGTGCACTAATTCCACTGAAATTTCTGATGAACTTCCAATAGAAACTAGCCAATCCATGAAAACTTCTCACCTCAAATATGCTCTTCGGTGAAGGCCAATTCTTGATCACTTCCACCTTATCTGGATCCATCCTTAATTTATCTACAGAAATAACAAAGCCCAAGTAAATGAGCTCTGTCTTCATGAATGAGGATTTCCTCATGTTTATCAGTAGCTTCTCTTGTTGTAATCTCTTCATCACTGTAGCTACGTGTTTTAGATGCTCTGCCTCTGTTTTACTGAAGTTCAGTATATCATCCAGATACACAATGACAAATTCTCCGATGAACTCCTTCATGACTTCGTTCATCAACCTCATAAAGGTACTTGGTGCATTTGTTAAGCATTCCCCTCAAATTCAACTAGACTATAAGCTCCCTTATTTAATACTTATTTCACAATGAAAGGTCCAAACCACATGGGTTTGAACTTTCCTTCCCCCAGGGGATCCTTATCTTGGTCATAGACCAGGACAAGGTCACCTTCAGAAAAAATCTGAGGACGAACGAACCGATCATATTGACACTTGACTCATTTCTTGTGAGCCTCGTTGGCCAAGGCTACATCACTATGTTTCTCATCGAGATACTCGAGATATAATAGGCGTTCCTCAAGCGGTGAAGTGTTTGGAAATAACTATAATGCCAATTTTAAATACAGGATCTAACACTCTATAGGCAAGACTACTTCCAGCCCGTAAACAAGTTGAAAAGGTGAGAAACTGGTGGCAGTATTTACAGACATTCGATAGGCCCATAATGTCGATTACAACATAAAATGCCAATTTGACTTGGCAGAATTTATCATTCATTGTAGAATGGTCTTGAGAGGCTTATTCATAGCTTCCACCTAACCATTCGCTTATGGGTAGTAGGGTGATGAATGCTCTTTCCTCAACCCAATATTTGATGTTAAATCAGAAATAATCTTGTTCTGGAAGTGACTGCCATGGTCAATGACAATATCATTTGGGATGTCGAACCTTGCTATTATCTGGTTAAAAATGAAGAGATCCATTGTTTCACCATCATTTTTAAATGTTGGCATAGACTCAACCCACTTTGTGAAGTAGTCTACCGCTACAATGATATAACGATTCCCCCTGGCTGAGGTTGGGTGGAATGTAGTGAAATCAATCCCCCACTTAGTGAAGGGACCAACAACAATGACAGGAAACATAGAAGAAGGGTGTGCCCTCATCTTTCTAGAGAAGATATGACACAGGTGGCATTTCTTGACTGAGTCAACACAATATTTGATTAACGTAGGCCAGAATTAAATGGCTTGTAGAATCTTTTGGGATTTTTCCAACCCATATAAAAGACCACCACATTCTCCAATGTGGAAGTCATTAAGAATAAGTTATGTTTCCTCGTGTATAAGGCACCGATGAAGAATACAATCTACACCTCAACAATAAAAAGTGTCACTGAGTATGAGATAGTTTTGTGCCTGATGGTGAATTCGCCAATGCTCGTCTTGAGAAGCAGAAGCATGGAACTTCAAAGTCTAGATATAGACTAGTATATCTCCTTACCAAGGGTTCGAAGATGTGATCAGAAAAAGATCTTTGTTAATAGGATATTCTTTGGGGGTATCATCACCAGATTCAACTGGAAGTTCTGAAATAAGTTTTGCAAAGGCCAGCGAATTTTTGGATTTCATGGAAACAAAATACAAGTCAAATTCCTGAAGGATAAAAATCCATCTACTGATCTTTCTGCCAATGACATGTCATTTCAATATATATTGAAATGGATTCACAACGGCGATGATGGTGGTCTTGCAAAGAAAAATATAATGACGGAACTGCTGGACAACATGCATTGCCACCAACACAAGTTTCTAAATATGGGAATAGTTGAGTTCCGACCCAACCAAGCCTCATCTCAGGTAATAAATCACATGCTCTTCTAGCAGATCGTCCACCTGAACCAAGACCATGCATATGGTCGATTCTGCAACAACCAAGTGCAATAAGAAATATTTATTATAATTTGGAGGTTGAAGCAAAGGGGTAGATGTAAGGGAGCATTTCAATGATTTGAAAGAGCATTGAGTGGCTTCATCCCAATAGAAAGGGACTCCCTTATTCAATAAATGCATGAACCCTTTGGTGATCGTGACATAGTTTACGATAAAACACCAAAGAAAGTTTTCTTTCTCGTGTAATATTTGAAGTTGGGGGATTGTGCATGGGGGAGGCAATTGAACTATTGCCTCAAACTTAAGAGGATTTACCATGATCCATGTTTTCAAAACTATGAAACCTAAAAGACGGGTTGACGTCACGCAGAAACTGCACTTGTTAGGATTCAAGTGAATCTGATAGTAGAGACATCGTTCGAAGATTAGTTGGAGGTGTGCAGGATGATCATCTCTCTTACAAGATCATGATTCTAGATCATCGAGATAAGCCTCTAATATATGTCTATGGTCATGGAAAGTGAAATACATGGCCTGCAAAAAAGTGGCTCCAACATTCTCTAGGCCAAATGACATCTTACAATAAGAAAATTTTCCCCATGGACAGATAAAAGTTGTTTTATGTTGGTCCTTGGGTTTGATCCGAATCTGGTTATATCTCGAGAAACCATCCACAAATGAAAATACCTCATAGCCTGCACATTCATCAAAAATCTGGTCAATGAATGGGGTGGGGAAATTATCCTTTCGACATTCCTTATTCAAGTCATGGAATTCCATGCACACACGAATCATACCTTGTGTTTTTGTTAACCAGAATGGGATTTGACACCCATTTCGTCAACTGCACGGGGTAGATAAATCCTTCTTTGAGAAGTTTCTCTACTTCAACCTTAATAGCTACTACTTTCCGAGGATTCAATGGACAAAGATTTTGTCAGACCGGCTTGGCGTCAGGATAAGTCGTTATCTCATGTTCAACAATTCTTGGATCAATGTCTTGCATTTCCTTGTAAGACCAGGAAAAAATGTCGTGGAATTACTTAAATAAATCGGTATAGATTTGAATCTCTTCGGGGGAGAAGTTTTCTCTGACAAAAGAATTCTCCATAACACCAGGGGTTTTTGATATATCTATAGGGATCATTTCAGTGATACTTTCCATATTGCCCTTGGTGTAGAATACGTGCGTAGCCCAAGGATTAACAGGACAAGACCTGTCTCCAGTCACAGTCAACACGAATTCACCTGCCTCTATTCCTCTTAACTCTGGGAGGAAATATGATCTATGATGGAGATCATCCCAGGGTCTATCCAGACCACTCAATGCCTTAATAATCGCCTCATCTAAGGGAAAGACCAAGCCTAAATATTAAGTATTGGCAAAGGAACCTTGAACCCAAATAGACTTGAGAACTGGATCTAACTCCTATGTGGGAGTCAGATTGGGGTCAGCCGAAGCTTGCTGGAAAATAATGTACGCAACGTATGTCATGGACAAGGGAATGGCCATGCTAGGATGCATTGTCCCTTCCATTGTAGTTTATGGGGAAGGAAGAGTCCATGGATCATGAAAGTAAGTCGTTCAGAATGATGACACTTGAAATATTTCAACCCTAGGTTGGTCGGAGGAAGCCGATATAAACTTGACATCATTGGAAGGAGGTGGGTAATCAAAAGTACCCATCAACGATGGGAACAAACCAACCCCTGCATTGATGACATCGGGCTTCAGATTATCAATCATTGAGATCTTGGAAGGCCCCCAATGAAGGTTTACGCTGGGAGAAGGAAAACTAGTCAATGGTTACAATTCGTCTCTCGTATGGAAACAACAAGACCCAAAAAACTGTGGCAACCACTTCATGCATTGCATAGGTCCAACTCCTTCCTAACAAAATTTTGTAGTCGAGAAGTGCATCGACCACTTTAACTTCGACGCACAATGTCTTTCCTCCCAACTGCATGGGGAAAGAAGGAATGATTTCATGTTGTCTGAAAGAAAGACCGTTGAAAGGAGTAAGTAGAGTAGGTGAAAGAGACAAAAATGGTTGGCCAATGGAATTCCAAAATGCCAACGACATCACGCAAGTCAAGGCACCCTCATCAACCACCATGCAGAAGATATTCTGAGTAAAATATTTCGTGGGGTGAACCACTACTATCTGAAATGCAACGTGGTAAGGGAGATGAGGTTTCAAGTCGTTCATATCAAGCATGATCATTCCTAGATTACAAGTCTCTACAGATCCTAAGGCAGACAACATATCCTTTCTCTGCGAAGGGCATCTTTGGAGGACCTCCAAAGAGGACATCGGGCAAGGGGTTTGTGACAAATCCTCCACCATAGAGTAGTTTTGGGTGACCCTCACATTTGGATTATGAGAAGCTTTCTTGAACACCCCTTTTGGGATGCGTGTCATTGTTTCACCCTATGTATTCTCGATTTGGAGAGGAACTGTTGGGTTTGTGGATTCTTTACCCTTTTTGATAGATTTCAACATTCCGTAATCGTGTGTCTGGGTACCTATATAAGCGTCACCTTTCATCATATAAATGTTCATGACTGAAGGATTACTAGAAGACATGGGGGTCCCTGACTGCCCCCATCCGCGCTCAAAGAGGCTTGATTCATATTTTTCCCATGTGAAAATGGTTTTGTTAACACAACAGGATACTTCTGTGCCAATAACTTCCAGGCCTCCGCAATTTGAGGGCAGAGGTGAGTCGGGTGGTCCTCCATGCAAAGGTTGCATAGATACTTCGACTTTATCTTCTCTTTATTTCCCCCACTAGCATTGTTGTTGGGTTTCTTATCCCCCTTACCCTTCTTGTTTCGTTGTTTTTTCTTCCCTTCAGGCTGTTGGTTGGCCTTAGAGTTCATCGACTGCACACTGTGTACATATGATGTTTGGGTAGCAGGAACAGTCGAACCATAGGTTTGGCTGGATGTTGTCTATTGTATCAACAATTGTTGTAATTGATTTGACAACTGATCAATGAACTTTGCTTGTGTTGAACCAACTATGCCATCGGCATGTGGTCCAGACTTCTGTCTGGCCTTGTCAAGGATGGACCATGGCGCACTGGAAAAATATCATAGAGTAATCTAGACTGAGAGTATATCAATTCAATCTATTACACTCTCATTATCGACTCCTCCTATGAAAACATTGCCAAAGTTGCAACGTCCTTGGATAAATGAGGTACCAAATACTTCAGGAACCACTCCAACAGGAAAGACAGTGGGACCTGTACCTTAATCAAACTCTTTTGATTTTTCCATTCTTAGACATGATTTGAGATATGATCGGCCTTAGTATGCTCAAAGTTGGCCAGCAATTTGGTGTCAGCATCATATCTCACGGGTAGTTGGAAATGGTTGAGGAAACCCATCGCCAAATCCCTAAAGTAAGAATATCTTGAGTGGTCAAGATCGATGTACCATTTCATGGCACCCCCAATAATAGTGCGTTGAAATAGGAGAAATTGTATGGAGTCGTATCATAGCGAGTTTGATGAGCACCATAGGTGGAACGTTGTCATGTGATCACCTGGGTCTTCACCAAGCTTGCCCTCAAATTTTGGGATGTCAGAAGGCAACTTGGTCGGCATGGGAGGCCAACACAGATCATGACAAATTGGGTCGTTAAGCAACCTTGACAAGTTTGGAAGGTGTAATGTTTCTAGAAATGGTAGTTTGGGCTAGGTATTATGTATAGGAAAAAGGGGGCCTGGAGTTTGACTGGCACCAGGTTGCTAGGAAAATTTGGGTTGCTAGCAAAGGTTCTGGTAGAAACCATGGCCTTGACCAACATGAGGAAATTGCGTTTGCTGGGAAATCATCGACTGACTCCCATAGTTGTATGACATTGGTTGGGTCGAGATTTCTCCCTACATTGTGTTCCAAATATTTTGGAAGGGGTTTCCTCCTGCCGATCTGACAGACATAGGTACTAAGCCTTTCCTGGGGTTCCATTGACCATGGAAGGGGTTGCACCCGGTCGATATCATTTGCAATGGAAATGCTCCCTGCCAAGGATTCCAAAGTCCTTATGAGGAGAAAACTCTTGTACTTTCCCCCTATGTAGGAATAGTAACTTGCACAGGATTCTGTTGTCCAAAACTGGGGTTTCCCCTGGCCGAGACAGTAGCTGATGAAAAAGCGTTATTACCAAACACATTGAACAAAGAGAATGGAATTGAACCTACTGGCATGGTGTAAGAAGAAGGTCCTAGACTTCCTGCTCCAAACAAGTTGTAGTTCGTGTTTGGCTCGACTGTTGGCTGGAAAGCACCACCGAGCGAGGGTAACAAAGGAGGTATATGACCCCCACCGTAAGGGATAGTGTTATAGGAGGCTGAGGTGCCTCCCATGGACCCTTGCAAGGGAGAATTTGAGCTCCTTTCCCCCAAACCCATGGTCTATAAGGTGGAGTAGGTAAGGACAAAGTTCATATCAAATCTAGGCATCCCATATGAAAACAGAGGGCATGTCACACTTTGCATGAATGGAGTAATGGTTGTTGCGGCTGACGGTATCAGACCACTACTCGAATTAGAGGTGGTCAATACCATTTTGGTATGGACCGATGAAGGTGTGTTAGGAGGCAGGATACCTCCTATAGTGGTAGTCGTTGAGGGAGTGTGAGGACTCCCTAACAAAGTAGCAACATTTGCTTCCATAGCTTCTTGTAATATTATCTGACGTTCGTAAGGTGTAACCCTCAGAGGGACAACTTGTACCAATATTGGCGCTGAAAAGTCAGTGATCGGAGGGTTGAAAGTCCCAAGACCTTTCGCTCCAAGGTTAGTAACAGTAGGCTCCTCCAGAGTCAAGTAATCTCCTCTTGGAGATGGCTCGGGCACAAGCTCCTGCGACCCGATTGCTTCGAATGACCCTTGATGGTAAATTATTCACCATAAAAGTGGCAGTGGTGCCTCTAATGCAACTAGAGGCGGGCCCTGAAGCCTTCTCGACCAGTGGAGATCTTGATATTCCACTGTGTGAAAATATCAACAAGACAGTAAGGATTTTACTATCATCAAAAACCAAGCACTCACTAGATAAATTCATATAATATAAACCAACCAATACACTATCTAGTTGGAAGAACAGTTATGCCAGCCAACAGTAGAGAAACTTACCAGTGCAAGTGAAAATCGAACACAAAAGCACCCTCCGGGTATAATCTGCAAATTTTGACCTGACGTATACCCTAGGTACTATGATATACCCCCATAGTCACTTGTGTAAGTCCCTATAATAAAGGAAACTAAGTTTCCAGCTCACGAACAATCACCAAGTGGGTATAGTCGAGACTCAGGGGGACTGCAATGAGAAGGATAAAAAGTCTGAAACCTACTGAGGGTATTGAAAGTAAGTGGTCCAGAAGACAACTGAGGATCTCGAACAGATTTGAGGTCCACGAAGCTCCATAGGAAAATGAAAGCGATAGTATCCCACGACAGATCCTCAATATGCATTCCCCACTATGTTTAGTCTGGCTTTGGAGGGGTTATCTTCACCGCCTTTCCTCATGCGACCTTGTGTTTATCCCCTATGTTAGAGGGGGGTCTCGTATAAATTTCATGTGAATAGGATTTACCACTCCCTATCTCTGACTCTGATGTTTGTTTATAAGGCTTGAAGAGTTTAATCTCGAACCTAATTCAAGGCTCTAACCATAAACTAGTTGATTGACCCTACAAACATAAAATTTAATTAATTTTAAATTAGCGTTCATTTTAAATGGCTTGTTTTAACTCAAAGGACACGACAGTGAAACTAGTGATGTTTTATGAGAAACGAAGGGAAGAGGAATAAATGAAACTCTAAAAGAAAAACTACTTCTAGTTATCAAATAAAAATTTTCAACTAGCTCTTTGTAAACAACTTTTCATAACTAACTATTTTCAAGATCTTTCACTAAAATGAAATTTCACTCAACTACGAGCTACTCAAGTTCTAGGAAATTAGTAAAGAACTTAAAAAATTAACTCTTTTTCCTTTCAAGTAAAATAACTAACCCTAACTAATTTACCAAACTAAGAATGAAAAATCGTTTTTCTTTTTGGAAATGCTTTAAACAGGAAAACTTGAACTAAATCTTTTTCTCTTTTATTTAAAGTGAATGAAAGGGGGAAAATAAATACAAGACAAGACTGAAACTGACCTCTGGCCCACTTCGGATTGTAGGGAGTCACTAAAGACACTAAACAGGCTAATCAACAAACTCGAAGACTTGCCTAAAAACACTTTCAGAAGTAAACACAAGAAATCTTCAAAAAGACAAGCAAACTGGCATCTAACCCAAGATTTGACTGTAAAAACAAAGACATTGAACTCTGTCAAGAAACCATGATAAGTAAAACCTCAATCAAGGAAGAGGTTGATGACCTCTTCTTAAAAACAATTTCTTGAAACATGTATGCTATTTATGCTTAAGCAACCTGTGTATGTACACAAGCTATCTACCAAGAAGGGCACATATGTATGCATGATGTCCCACAGCAGGGTGTGTACACCTCAGTACTTCTTGAAAAAGGAAGTAAAATAGATAGACTAACATGGTAGGGAGAATTGGTATGGCACCAATAGGTGACCAGAATCCCTTAAAGACTTAGTAGACTCAAAAAGGAACTCAAAAGGTATAAAACCAATCAAACACCCAAAAAATCCCCTAAAACCCTAGAGGATTCCCCAGTATGGTCGCCAGTTCTGCTAGCAGGGAAAGCCCCCCCTATGGATACACTAGGGTTTACAATGTAGGTAGATCAATAACCGTTTAAAAGTCTCCTACTTCTATAACTACCCAAAACATATCCCAGACTCATACAAGAAAAAAAAAATGAGAAGGATCGGGTAATTGTACCTCTACTCCACGTCTGATGATGATCCTTTCGCACTTGATAACTTTGTTGACTGCATGCCTCTTCCCAAGGTCAACCTGCATTCAAAGACAGACAAACAAAAAGCTACAAGAATGCAATTCATGTACAAACTAGGGTTATATGTTAGAATAAAAACATAAATCACATGTAAACATTCAACACATCATGGTTAGGAACATGAAAAGTACTTCTTTCATTGATAATATAATGATCACTTACAACCAAAGCCGACTACTGCTACACGAACTTGTTCCAGGATCCTCTTCACCAAGCTCCAAGTGCACCTCCGTATAGCGTCTCCTCTCAACCTTCTCCTTAGGGAAGTATAATGGGTTTTTGGGGAAATAAGGCAAATTGGGGAATTCTGAGGCAATTCTCACAAAAGGGCTGCAAATTCTTGGGGCAAGGAGGGGATGTGAAACAAACAAATTTTCACTGTTCTTATGTCTATATGTGGAATGAGACCCCAACATTGTTGTGGTGGGAAATCCCCCTACGGACTAGCACTTAGGGTTATATTATGCATGCAGATAAGACCAAAAGAATCCTACTTTCTACCGTTGTCCCAAACCTAATCCACATTTCTTTTAAGAAAATACATGATTAAACGAACATACCTTATTCCGGATGTTCGATGTCTATCCTTCTTCACGCTTGATCACTTTCAAGCATCTATCCTCGCAAGACTGACCTGCGTACAAGACAAGCAACAAACTCTACATGCATTTGTTCTACAGATTAATGGGTTAGAGATTCAAACATATATTCACTAAACTATGAAGAAATCATATAGTGGGACGGGAAAATAATTTCTTTATTATTAACTTTAATGAATAAACTTACAATGTCGAGACCAGTCACTGCTCTGCAAACCTGATCCTAAGCTCCTCTTCAAATGTCCTCCAACTTCTTTGCTTTGTATCTCTCTTTGCACAAGGATGGCTAAAGGGTTGGGACAATGGGAATGTGCAACTCGGTAGAGTTTCTTTAGTCTTATTCTCCTCTTCCAAATAGGACCCCTAACCCTTCTTTTATAGGCTAGAAGAATCTAGGTATTTGGATGAACCCTCGGCCATGCATGGTTGGAAGATTCAGTTAACTCACCCAAAGCTGTGTGTTTTGTCGGAAACTTTCATTTTTTCTTTCTTTTGTAGGTACACATGGGCTGTTTTCGGTCATCCAGCATGTACACACATGAAATAATGGAGTTGGACATGTGGGCCCTTATAAAAGAGGTTTTTTAAAGAGTTTTTCAACAATACTTTGGCAAAGAAGGGATCTGAGATGTCTTGATGCCAGGTAAGCATGTATGGTGCAAATTAGGGTTATAACAAACACCTCCTTTTATATGGGAAAAGGATGGTTATTCAGTTGGGTGATGGGCTATAGGTTCTGGATTAGTTGGGAAACTACCCAATAGCCCGTAATCTCAATGAATTCCTTGCAACTTTTTATTTTTTGCAAGTTTTGCAAGTATACGAGGGATGTAGTGGTGCATCATGTATATGTACGTGGGTTGTAGTGGTGCAACAAGAATATGTACACAGGAATTAGTGGAGAAAGGCACGTACATCTTCAAAAATTTGGTTTTTTAGAAGAGAAACTTAGTGATGGATTGGAAACAAATGTAGGTAAGAGGTCCAAAGGCCAGGTATGCAAGTGTAGTGAAATTTAGGGCTATAAAAATGTGCCAAACATTCACATCAAACATATACCACACATCATATACCATCAAATGTATCTCAATTGTATACAAAGAATATGTGCAAAGTGTGTACCAAGTATGTATAAAGAACACCAACAATTTCCTCATAGAACTACACCAATAACATCATCAACCATACAACATACCAACCATGTACCTCAAACAAGTGTGACATCACTCATGATATGGTTCAGTCAACTACCATATCAAGCATCAATCATGTACCATATACAAAGAGTATGTATCACCACAACATACACCTTACATATATTCCAACTCTTCAACTAACTGTCTCATTCATGTACCCAACATGTACATGAACCAAATTTAAAGGTTTTCAACAAGTAGGCTTCCAAAAATACATCACACTATCATCAACCCGTGTGCCAAAAATTCACGAACAATATGTCCCAATATGTACTTCAATAATGAACTAACCACATACCAAGATTACTAAACAAATGCTTCTCACAATACATCTCAAGATATATCAGTAGAGCTCACATATGTACCATCCATGTGCTACAACAGATCCGCCTCAAAACCATTCACTACAAAAAGTATAATGAAACAATAATACCTCTAGAATTGTACCAAGAATATGCCTTAATAGATCAATCATGTACCTCTATCTAGTATCACATTACCCATGATATACCTCATAAACAAAGTGCCATAATCTTATTGATAAGTAGTTAAAATAACCAACAATGTACCTTAATAGAAAATGCCTCAACCCACATACTAGTGTTTGTACCATGCATCTAAGATAGGATTTAAGAATATGCTCCAAAAAATAAACTATATATCATTACCGTACATTCATCAAACACACATACAAGTATACATGTAGCCTTGTAACATAAGATCTCAGATAGCCTGAGCTTACTTACCTTCTGCAGTTTGTTCCAACCGTCTTTTCAAGGCTTTACCACATGTACATTTCCTGTAATTTAGATATCTCATGTCTATATGAGACCTTTCTATAAGCCACCTTGTGTATGTACGCAACTAATCCCACAAGAACCTGTGTATTCCTCATAAAATATTAAGCTTCAGTCATGTCTTGTTGTTCATTCTTCTTCATCCACTTCTAAGAATGTCCTCATTTCTCGGTACATGTTCTCTCAACTTCCATCCTTTCAATATTTTCTTTCTTCCATGCTCTTCTTGCCATATTGTATGAAGCATTCCTCATTCACTATCTTCTTGAATTCCATCTATCCTAGGATTTTTGGAAAAACCCATTGCAATTGTAACATCTCATGGTGTGATAATGTGCAACAATGTGTCCCACAAGATTACATCTCCAACATCTTAGGATGTCATGAGATCTTCCAACAACTTTCCTTTCATAATTTCTGCAATCCAAAGCTTTGTGACCACAATCATTACATAAGAAGTAGTGACCATGAAAATAATTTTCATACCTATGCTTTTCTGTCAACCTTGAAGATGTCTCTCTTATTAATGCTTTGAGGTGTAGGGCTGGCTTCTTGGTGTCTTCCTTGTTCTAATCCTCTAAAGGTTTCCTGTCTTTGTGTAGCTTGGATTTCACCATTTCAAATTTAAGAGCCTACATCATTCTTCTTAGAAGTGCTAACTTCATAATTTGTTGAATATTTGTTGTATCCAAGACCGGATTTATCATTTGGTGATCGTTGATTATACAAGATTTCATCCAATATTGTTGAGTTGTTCATGAACCTTTTTGTCTTCTCTGTTTTCCTTCTGATATAAACTACTTTTTCTTCCAACTTATGGCATGATTCTTCCTTTTCATTTACCTAATTATTCAATAGTTCCTCTATCCTTTTGGATTATTCAAGTTGGGTCCTTAGATTGACATTGATTTCTCTTGTTTCTTTAATCTCTTCAAGGATTTTTCTAACATCATAATCTACATTCTTCATTTCTTCTTCTTGACTAATTATTTCATTTTTTAGTCTATTTATCTCTTCTTCCTTTTCTTCTAATTGATTCCTTTGCTTAGTGGTTTCACTTCCTTCTTGTTTTTTGAGCATTTGTTTTAGTTCCATGATATGCATTTGATACTTTTCTAGGGATTCCTTAGTGATTCTTTCAATATCTTCAAAAACATATGGATTATCTTTTTCTTATTCTAACACATCTATAACTTTATCTTTAAGATTCAACAAATATTCTTCTTCATCTATAATATAATTGTTAGTTGATTCTACACAAACTACTTCTAGAACTTCTTCTTCATTTTCATGAGAGCATTCAACAAAATTTCATTTTGAATTATTACAATTAGAATATTTTGGAGAGTCTTTACCTTCATTGATGACTGATTCTTTATATTCCTTCTCTATCTTCATCCATAGGTCCTTGGTTGAGGTACATTTTCCTATGATTTCTTTGACAGAAGCTGAAAGTCCATAGAACTTGGTCTTGAACACTACTGGATTATTCTTCTTTGCTTCCTTTTGTGCTGCAAATTTTGATTGATTCTTAGAGGGAACTGATACAACAAAAAGTGTATCCCAAACAAATTATCCTTTTGAATTCAAATACCCTTTCATATTTATTCTCCATGCCAAGTAATCTATCTCATCAAATCAGGGAACTTCATCTGCATGTTCATCCATTTGTGTGTCCATGCATCTCCTTCAAGTTTGTAAGGTTGGTAGTGAAGGCATGCTTTGATAGAAAATGTTGGATACACGAATCACATTGAGAGGGTGATGCAGGAGCATCGTAAGCAAGCTAGCAAAGCAAGCACAAAAGCAGAGGATAGTTGAAAATGCACCAGCGCACATTTTGAGAACGTTTTGAATTTGAAAAGATAAAACATTAATGTAATATCTAGGAAGATATTTTTTCTTTTATGGTTTGGAGATTGTAATGTAGATCTTGAGTGGTTTCTCTCATCTATTTTTTGGAGGCAATTAATGTAATAAATGTAAAGTAGTTGTAGAGATTTTAATTTGATTAGATAGTTAGAGCTGTAGGAGGGAAGACTCTAGAAAGATCCCTCGTATGTATTGTATGGCAAGATTATTCTCATTGTAATTGTAAGAGCTATAGAGCAAGAGAATAGGAGAAAAGAATTGAATATAGATTGTAGAAGATTGTATGAGTAGATAGTTTTTTTCTATAGAACCCATGTACAGATGCACTTGGATTAATATAAGAACTCTTTGATCCAATCTCATGGTGTTATGAATTTTGTTTACATCTATTGAATGGTATTTTTACAGTTTGCTTATATGCTCTGTTATGCATTTGTTTCAATGTTGTGTGTGTATGTATGATTTCATGTTAGATGTATGAATTATGTGAGAGGAAGAGTATGAGTTTCAATTTTTTCTCATCCTAATAATTCCTGCAAGGAGTGCGGTGAAAGACTGGAAGGAGTGCGTCGACTAGTTCTAAGTTTTGCCTCAGAAAAGCTCAAGAGAGATATTGTTGTTCTCATACCAGCAGAAGTGCAAGTATAACACAGATCCATGCAAGGAGTGCACAGACCGGTTAGATTCGTACACTTTTCCAACCCAAGTGAGTGTTCGAAGAGTTACTATTGCAAGGAGTGCACAGAATTGAGAAGTTCAGATAATCAGATATTATCGTGAAGTCGCAAGGAGTGTTGGCATGATTTCCTAGAATCCTTGAGTTTGCAACAAGAACCAAGATCAGGAAGGATAGAGGCTTCAAAGAGTTCGAAGGAAGACGAGGGATGGAGTCACCTCCCATAAATCAAGCTCAGAAGGAGGCACTAAGTTAGTTGGTCAGGAGTATTGAAATCTCGAATGGAATTTTGAAATTTTTAGAGGGAGAAATATTGATTTTTTGAGGACCATTGGATATAGTGGATCGGTGGAGGAGTTAAGGTTGAGTGTTTGTCAACACTCACAAGCTCAGGAGGAATAGTCAATGTTAGATCTGGGTCAACGAGAGTCGTTGATCTTATGACTTAGAATTGCGACATTGCGGAATTTAGGAGCATGGAGGAAGTCATGAAGAGAATTCAAGAGTCATGAAATCCTGATAGGATCTGGGCCATCAGATCATAGAAGGATCGGGATCGTCAATCCGCAGTAAAGAAATAGTGAGTTTGAACTTCAGGGAAAAGGAGTAGCGTTGTATCGTGAACCCCCAAATCACGAAACCCCAACGCGCTTGGAGGTGGACCCCAGGATATGAATAAAGGTCACATGGTCAAGGAATAAGGGAGGAGCTGAGGACCCATTCGCCCATTTCAGGGTTTCATGGATTGAAGGCATTAGGGGGACTCACAACAGGAATGGAGAGGTTGCTAAACCCAAAACACCTTTTCGGGTGAAGGTCATGGTCATGTCGATTGGTCACATGGATTTGAGGTTCGTTAAGACCTAAAATTGGCTAATTACCCCTTAATTGGGGTATATTATATTAGTAATGTTATTTTAATTATGTCGGCTTTAGGACATTAGTTGTAATTATACCTCCTAGTCTCTTATATATACCAAGGAGACATTTTCATTTTGAATCATCTTGTACTTGAACATTTAAGTGGGGTAAAAGGAGGTT
>ML806727.1:56505-96115 GCA_009831015.1 Picea engelmannii
GGCTTTAGGCCATTAGTTGTAATTATACCTCCTAGTCTCCTATATATACCAAGGAGACATTTTCATTTTGAATCATCTTGTACTTGAACATTTAAGTGGGGTAAAAGGAGGTTGTCCCTTCGAAGAGGCTTATTATCTGAAATTATCTCTTTTTCAAGGTGTTGAGTACTTTTTATGAGGTTTTTCTATGCTATATTGATGTTTGGTTCTTAACAATCAGGGTCAACGAGAGTCGTTGATCTTGTGACTTAGAATTGTGACATTGCGGAATTCAGGAGCATGGAGGAAGTCATGAAGAGAATTCAAGAGTCACGAAATCCTGACAGGATCTAGGCCATCAGATCGTAGAAAGATCTGGATCGTCGATCCGCAGTAAAGAAATAGAGAGTTTGAACTTCAGGGAAAAGGAGTAGCGTTGTATCGTGAACCCCCAAATCATGAAACCCCAACACGCTTGGAGGTGGACCCCAGGATATGACTAAAGGTCACACGGTCAATGCATAAGGGAGGAGCTGAGGACCCCTTCACCCATTTCTGGGTTTCATGGATTGAAGGCGTTAGGGGGACTCACAACAGGAATGATGAGGTTGCGAAACTCAAAACACCTTTTCGGGTGAAGGTCATGGTCATGTCGATTGGTCATGTGGAGTTGAGGTTCACACCTTGTGTTTGTTCACACAAGAGTAACCCTAGAAGGACCTGTGGTTACAAGGGTGTGAATATTCCAGCTGGGAATCAAAGAGTCATTTCAAATCAAAGGGGATATTAAGAACGATCCTTAGACCGAGAGGTCACGTAGAGCCTACTGAGGTAAGAGTTCTATGTCAGGTGGTATCAGAGATTACAATCATTGTTTTCTGTAAGCAAGGGAGACAGAAGGCAAGTTGTGATTTGAATTCTACATGGAACAGATTTAAACAATGCCGCCCAGAAGACGTCAAGAGAGACCAATGCCCGATCTATCCATGGAAAGGGAAATGAGATAAATTCATGCTTGATTAGATGTTATGGATACAACATAGAGACGAACAACTGATACTGAAGATATCAGTGAGGTCAAAAGAGAAAATGAGGTTGGAGCTGAAGAAGAAGTTGTAGCCGAAGATGTTGCAGAGGCACATCTAGTCAAAGCTATTACAAGAATAGGGGCCAGAGCAAAAATGGACATCCCAATGTATGAAGGAAACTTAGACATTGAGGAGCTACTAGATTGGTTTAGAGCTCTAGATAAGTACTTTGACTATGAGGATATCGAAGAAGATAAAAGAGTAAAACATGTTTTCACTAGACTTAAAGGGCATGGAACACTGTGGTGGGATGAACTACAAGCTGACAGGAATTGCAAAGGTAAGCAAAGAATAAAAAGATGGGATAGAATGGTCGCAAAGATGAAATCCAAATTCATACCCAGATATTACCAACTTAATCTATTTCGAAGAATGCAGAATTTGAGACAGAAAGGGATGACAGTGAAGGAATACACTGAAGAATTTTACCGGATAAATATTAGAGTTGGTCATCATGAAAGTGATGATGAAAAGTTTGCCAGATATATGAATGGCCTGAGATATGACATTCAGGATGAGATGAGAATGGTGACAATCAGGAATGCAGAAGAAGCTTATTAGATTGCTTTGAAGGGAGAAGAAAAATTGGCCCGAAAACAAGGTCAAAGGGGCAGAGGTAAAAGTCAGAGCAGAGGAAAAGAAATTGCCCAGGATAGAGTAAAGAAGCCCAAGGATGAAGACCAAGGATAGGGTATGCAAGGTAATTGTTTATAGTGGAAGCACAAATAATTTAGTATGCACAGAAATGGTGGAGAAGCTAGAATTGGAGACAGTTGCACATATGATTCCATACAAGGTTTCATGGTTGCAAAAAGGACATCAGGTAATTGTCACTAAAAAATGTTTAGTTGAATTTAAGATAGGGGGGTATAGAGATGAGATTTTATGTGATGTTATTCCCATGGATGTCTATCATCTTTTGTTGGGGAGACCATGGCAATATGACAAGAATGTTGTTCATGACAGAAGAAAGAACACGTACACCTTGGAGAAGAATGGTAGGATGCATATGTTGCTTTCGATTGAAGACAAGAAGATGAAAGAAGAATCAAGAAACACTATACTTCTCATGAGTGGGAAGGAACTTCTGGATGAAGTCAAGAAAGAATAAGACATACAGTTTGTTGTAGTGAGGAAACCTAGAGTCATTTAAACCAGTACTTCGATAGATGATCTACCTGAGGAAATTCAGGAACTGTTGGAGAATTTCGTTGATATAGTGGTGGACGATTTACCTTGTTCGTTGCCACCCATCAAAAGTATAAGCCATCACATTGACCTTATACTAGGAGTGAGTTTACCAAACAAGGCAGCATATAGATTGACATCGCAAGAGAATGAAGAGGTCAAGAGCCAAGTCCAGGATTTGATGGACAAAGGATTGATCAGGAGTCCATGCGTTGTGTCAATAGTGTTAAGTCCAAAGAAGGATGGTGGATGGAGAATGTGTACAAACTCGAGGGATATAAAAAAAATCACCATCAAGTATAGATTTCCTTTATCGAGGATGGATGATTTGATGGATTGCTTGAGTGGAGCAAATTTTTTTTCAAAAATTGATTTGAAAAGAGGATACCATCAGATTTGAATGAGGGAAGGTGATGAATGGAAGACAACATTCAAGATGAATGAAGGGTTGTATGAATGGCTTGTCATGCCATTTGGTTTGACGAATGTGCCAAGTACTTTTATGATATTAATGAACGAAGTCTTGAAGGATTTTATTGGAAAGTTTGTAATTGTGTATCTTGATGATATACTAATATTCAATAAGACTGAGGAGGAACACTTGAGACACCTAACTCTAGTTATTAGGAGGTTGCAGCAAGAGAAATTGCTGATAAATTTGAGGAAGTCATCTTTCATGAAGAAAGAGCTTGTTTATTTAGGTTTTGTGATATCTTCGAATGAGTTGAAGATGGATCCTGAGAAGGTAAAAGAAATCAAAGAATGTCCATCGTCGAGGAATATCTTTGAAGTCAGAAGCTTCCATGGACTAGCCAGTTTTTACAGGAAGTTCATCAAAAATTTTAGTGGAATTTCTACACTAATGATGGACACAGTCAAGAAAAGACATAAATATTTTCATTGGATAGAGGAAGTAGAGAAAAGTTTCAATTTGTTAAAGGAGAATATCACTAGACAACCAGTTCTAGTTCTACCAATTTTTAGTAAGAAATTTCAAGTCAGATGTGACGCAAGTGGATTCGTGTTTGGAGTAGTCTTAAGTCAAGAAAATAGACCAATTTCATACTTCAGTGAGAAGCTGAACGATGCCATGATGAAATATTCCACCTATGACAAGGAGTTTTATGCAATCATATAGGTGTTGTAGAAATGGAGACATTACTTGGTTCCGAAAGAGTTCATTTTGTATAGCAGCAACCATACTTTACAATTCGTAACCAGACAAGAGAAATTGAACCAGAAACATGAAAAATGGGTTGAATATATGCAGAAATTTACTTTTTTTATAAAGCACATTTCTGGAACTGCTAACAAGGTTGTTGATGCATTGAGAAGGAAATGTTTAATTCTGCAGGAGTTTCGTGTGAAGACCTTAGGTTTTGATAACCTTAAGGACATGTACAAGGATGATTCAGATTTTAATGACACTTATGAAGCATGTGAGAATCCTATTCTGAGAGATATAAGCCAATGGGTTGAATATTTAATCCATGATGGATTATTATTCAAAGGAAATCAGTTGTGTATTCCAAAGAGTTCTATGAGAGAGAATATTTTGAAGGAAAAACATAGTGGAGGATTGGGTAGACATTTCGACCATGACAAAAAAATTGCGCAATCGAACAACTTGTATTATTGGCCAGGGATGAGGACAGATGTCAAGAAATTTGTGAGCAGTTGTAGAATTTGCTAGCACGCAAAGGGGAAAAGACAAAATACATGATTGTATTAACCATTGCCAGTACCAGAGAGGTTGTGGGACATAGTAAGCGTGGATTTTGTGTTAGGAATGCCAAGGACACAGAGAGGTTGTGATTCCATATTCATGGTAGTCGACAAATTTTCTAAAATGAAACATTTTATTCCATGTCAGAAAACCAGTGACGCAACACACATTGCAAACCTATTTTTCAGAGAAGTTGTTCGACTTCATGGCTTACCCAAGACTATTRTTTCATATCAAGATACSAAATTTGTTGGTCATTTCCGGAGGACACTATGGAAGAAGTTGGGGACAAAATTATATTTTAGCTCAACATATCACCCTCAKATAGATGGATAGACTAAGGTAGTAAACCGAAGCTTGGGATATTTKTTAAGGAGTTTGGTAGTTGAACATCAYAGTCAGTGGGATTAGATTTTGCCACAAGCGAAATTTGTGTATAATGACTCACCTAACAGAAGCACATGATAGAGCCCATTCTAGATAATGTATGGAATGCAACCAAGGGGAGTATCTGAGTTGAGAGACTTATAGCAGAATGAKTTCAGAAGTGTTGGAGTAGAGGATTTTGTAGMAGAGATGCAAGAGCTCCACRGTAAGATTAAAGAGYAGTTGCAATATTCTAACCAGGAATACAAGTTCAGAGCAGATGAAGAAGGAGGAGAAGAAAATCAAAAAGAAGTTCAATGGGTCAAACAGATGCTTGTAGCTAAAAAACCATATATGGAAAACATTATTGATCAGAGAGTTAGCAAGAAGACCTGGAGAAAGACATATTTTGAATATTTGGTAAAATGGAAGGGACACCCGATTGAACATGCCAGTTGGGAAAGTGAAGCGAACATCCAGAAATATGGACAGACGGTGCAAGAGCTCATGAACATGAGTCCATGAATTTTTTAGCCAAGGGAGTATGATGCAAGAGAATCGTAAGCAAGACAACAAAGAAAGCACAAAAGCAGAGGACAGTTGGAAATGCACCAGCGCACATTTTGAGAATGTTTTGAATTTGAAAAGATAAAACATTAATGTAATATAAGGGAATATATTTTTTCTTTTATGGTTTGGAGATTGTAACACAGATCTTTAGCGGTTTCTCTCATCTGTTTTTTGGAGGCAATTAATGTAATAAATGTAAAGTATTTGTAGATCTTTTAATTTGATTAGATAGTTAGAGTTGTAGGAGGGAAGACTCTAGAAATCTCCCTCGTATGTATTGTATGGTAAGATTATTCTCATTGTAATTGTAAGAATTATAGAGCAAGAGAATAGGAGAATGGAGCTAAAGATAGATTGTAGAAGATTGTATGAGCATATAGCTATTGCTATAGAACCCATGTATAGATGATCATGGATTAATATAAGAAAGCTTTGATCCAAACTCATGGTGTTATGAATTTTGTTTACATTTATTGAATGGTATGTTTACAGTTTTCTTATATGCTTTGTTATGCATTTGTTTCAATGTTGTGTGTGTATGTATGATTTCATGTTAGATGTATGAAGCCTATGAGAGGAAGAGTATGAGTTTCAATTATTTCTGGTCTTGAGAATTCCTGCAAGGAGTGCAACGAAAGTCCGCAAGGAGTGTGTCGACCTATTCTAATTTTTACCTCAGAAAAGCTTAGGAGCAATATCATTGTTCTCATACCATTGGAAGTGAAAGTATAGCATAGAGTCGTGCAAGAAGTGCACAGGCCGGTTGAAATCACAAACTTTTCAAAGCCAAGTGAGTGGTTAATGATTTACTGTTGCAAGGAGTGCGCAAAACTGAGAAGTTTAGATAATCAGATATTATCGTGAAGTCACAAGGAGTGTCGACAGGATTTCCTAGAATCCTTGAGTTTGCAGCAAGAACCAAGCTCAAGAAGGATAGAGGCTTTGAAGAGTTTGAAGGAAGATGAGGGTTGAAGTCACCTCGCATAAATCAAGCTGAGAAGGAGGTGCTGAGTTATTTGGTTAGGTGTATCGAAAGCTCGAATGAATGGTTGAAATTCTCAGAGGGAGAACTATCGATTCGCTGAGGACTGCTGGATCCAGTGGATTAGTAGAGGAGTTAATGCTAAGTGTCTGTCAACACTCATAATATCAAGAGGAATAGTCATGGTTAGATCTAGGTCAATGAGAGTCATTGAGATTGTGACTTTGAATTGTGACATTTCAGAATTCAGGAGCGTGGAGGAATTCATGACAAGAATTCAAGAGTCGTGAAATCCCGATTCGAAAAATCCCAATAGGATCTGGGCCATTAGATTGTAGAAGGATCTAAACCATTGATCCTCAAAAAAGAAATAACGAGTTCGGACTTCAGGGAAAAGGAGTAGCATTGTATCGTGAACCCCCGAATCATGAAATCCCAATGTGCTCGGAGGTTGACCCCATGATATGAATGAAGGTCACATGGTCAAGGCATAAGGGAGGAGTTCAAGACCCGTTAGCCCATTTTGGGGTTTCAGGGATTGAAGGATTTAGGGGGACTCACAACATGAATCGTGAGGTCACTAAACTCGAAACACCTTTTTGGGTGAAGGTCGTGGTTGTGTCAGTTGATCATGTGGAGTTGAGGTTTATGCCTTGTGCTTGTTTGCACAAGCGTAACCCTAGAAGGACATGTGGTTAGAAGGTTTTCAAGATTCTAGCTGGGAATCAAAGAGTCATTTTGACTCAAAGGGGAGATTAAGAATGATCCTTAGACTGGGAGGTCACGCAGAGCCTGATGAGGTAGTGGTGTTGTGTCAGAGGGGGGGGGGTTGAATCAATGTAGGGATATTTTTATACTTGTTTCACAATTTTAGTTAACAACCACTTAAAACATATTAATCATTCATACTTAGCTACTTGCACGTATCAACAACATTCATCAATAGTAAATAACTATAAACCATCACCATAATAAACACACAGAACACCAGATATATGTGTAAGCTTTATGTATTATGTTTTATAGGAGACTACAATATATTTTATTTATCAACACCAACAAAAAATAGCACCAACTCCAAGAGAGTACCAACTCTCAATACAATACCCAACTTGCAGATCATAACACCAACTAAGATGTGAGGAATCCAAACCTCGAGTACAAGACCCAACTTGTAGACATAAAAAATATCTGTCAAATGTACCAATAGATACACGATATTTCTATATTGCAGCACATGTATTTAAATGACCTATATATACTTAAACACACATATTTACGTGACCTTCCCTCTGTCAGCCTACATATACCTTCATAGAACTAGGGTTACTAAATTTATGCAACTCTAAGACTTTTCTCCCTCGGTCAGCTCCACCTGTAACCTATCACTGTAGCCAACCTATGCCATCTGTATGATGCCATCAATGAAGAATATCCAAAAACCTATGCATGTCCCTCATGCATACATCACCATATAACATAGATATCCCTCAACCATATCTGAACTGTACCATACATAAGAATGTTTCTCATACAACCAACCAACCAAAACATACCATATCCAGATATCACAACAACCATACCAAGAATGATTCAAGAATTCACCATACCATAATAATATATAAGCATCAAAGAAAACATATAACCATACCAGAACCTCTGTAGCTGATTTGAACCTATAGAATGTTGACCTTGGAACTTGCTTCAAACTTTAGGGACTATGCACCAACATCTACTCAAATTTTCATGATTTTTTCTTTTGTACATGCCCTAACCTTATACATCCCACATATGTATGCTACCTCATCCACGACATCCTTCATATGTATGTGACCTCCTCCACTACATCATGTGTATGGTTCAAAAACTAGGAATTTTTTTGAATCTCCGAAACTTTCGTTGTCAACCTTCCTTCGCTACCTCAGGCTTGCGTAACTTCAGATGTATCAATGGGTAACTACAATAACATTTTCACCAAATAATAGATATTCAATATTCTCAAAATGTTTCTCAATAAGAGACCCTTGCTCTCTTATTTATACTCTCCAAGTAGCTTCCTCTATGGGTTTTCTTCTAACCAAATTACTTCTTTTAGGGATAACCTACTTCTAACCACTTTGTCCACTTAGAAACATGTTATCCATAAATAGTAAACTCACCACTTTTAGTTTCAACTAATTTATTTTTAATTATTTTCTTTTTGCAAAAATGTAACCCATGATTAACTCCTAGTTACAACCACTTTGACTAGTCAACTTCCTCTATGAGCTTCTAGAATAATTTGAATTCTTTGATCTTCTAGGGGTTTCTAGATAACTCATCAGGGTTATCCAAATTCACTAAGCTATATCTCCCCAACCGTGAGAAACTACGTGATGTACCACATATCACCATATGCGGCATGAGATTTACTATCCATCTAGAATAGTATCACCTACAAATTCATTAATATTCATTACATTATTCTTCATCCAAACTTGGGTTCCTTAACCACACTGCTAGGATTTTGCAACCACCTAACCATTTGGATTTTCAAATCATCTTCCTATGAGGGCTTTCAAAATAATAGGATCACTTTGGAGTTCACCCATTTAGTACTTCTTACATAGAAACATTCATTCTCATCGACTACCTTAGACATGCCATCAATGATACAACTTCCTTTGATATCAAACTTGACATGAATGACAACACGTCAATATGACACCACTTGAAACCAACCTTTTGACATCAATAACATAGTGAAACAATGTCCCCCTTTGGCATTGATTGAAACACCAACATTGATGTCAACATAAATCATTGATGGCAATAATAATGACAACACTTAGACATGGCCATGCTCATTCTCCCTTTGTGATCATCGCTCATTAATGTTTATCACTCCTCATCAAATTTTATATCTCTCCCATTTTACATAAATGGAAAAGGGTATATCTCTTTGGGGATACTCCCCCTGATGAAATTTTCCTTGAGGCTGCTCCCCCTGTCTGCACTGTCCTTTGGGATGATCTCCATGCATTTGATGAATCTCTCCCCGTTTCAAAAATGATATCACATTGATGTAATGTTGATGGTATATCTTCCAATTCTCCCTCTATCATCATCTCTATAATCTCTCCTATTGGAATCATACCTCTATACCCAATCATGGGAAAACAAATAGCTCCCCTTATGGATATGTCTCCCCCTTTATTATCTGTAAGATGTTGTGTAATCACTCTTAACATTGATATGTTGCCACAATAATCTACTTATGATAACATTGATCAACTCCTCAGCAATACTGCATCAAGAAAACAATAATCTACTATTCCTATGATGATCCTTGGACTTGACCCTACATCATACAATGATCCATCAATCTGTGCCTCAACCTGTACCATCAACCAGTGTATCAACCATGCACCAAACTTGTACTAGTATAAGTTCATCAACTATGCACAACACAACATGTCACATCAATCTTATCAACCAAATCATATCCATTCACCAAGATCAATCACCTAGAAAAATCTCAACCATATGAAAAATATCATCAAGATGTGCATCGACCAAGACTACTCACAAACATCAAAAAGATGTATTAATTCATATATGCCACATCATCCATAAACCATGTGCCAACTATCAAGTGCCTATAACAATGTACCATGTATGTACCTATCATGCATCATCCATAGATCAAGATATGATTCATCAATATGTACAACATCACCATATCATGTGCCAAACATGCACATCAACCATATACCATACATCATATACCATTATATGTATCTCAACTGTATTTCAAGAATATGTTTCAAGTGTGTACCAAGTATGTATATAGAACACCAACAAGAGCCTCATACAACTGCGCAATAACATCATCAACCATACAACATACCAACCATGTACCTCAAACAAGTGTGACATTACTCATTATATGATTCAATCAACTACCATATCAAGCATCAATCATGTACCATATACCAAGAGTATGTATCACCATAGCATACACCTTATGTTTATGCCAACTCATCAAATAAGTGTCTCATTCATGTACCCAACATGTACATCAACCAAATGTCAAGATATTCAACAAGTAGGCTTCCAACAATACATCACACTATCATCCACCCATGTGCCAAAACTTCATGAACAATATGTCCCAATATGTACTTCAAGCATGAACTAACCACATACCAAGATTACTAAGAAAATGATTCTCACAATACATATCAAGATATATCAGTGGAGCTCACATATGTACCATCTATGTGCTGCAACAAATCTGCCTCAAAACCATTCACTACAAAAAGTATAATGAAACAATAATACCTCTAAGACATTTACCAAGAATATTCCTCAATATATCAATGATGTACCCCTATATAGTATCACATTACCCATTATATACCTCATAAACAAAGTTCCATAATATTATTGATAACTACTTAAAATAACCAACACTATACATTAATAAAAAATGCCTCAAACCACATACTAGGGTTTGTACCATGCATCTAAGATAGGATTTAAGAATATGCTCCAAAAAATTAACTATATATCTTCACCATACATTCATCAAAAACACATACAAGTATACATGTATCCCTGTAACATCGGATCTCAGATAACCTGAGCTTACTTACCTTCTGCATTTTGTTCCAACCCCCTTTTCAAGGATTTACCACATGTACGTGACCTGTTATTCAAAAAACTCATGTCTATATGAGACATTTCTATAAGTCACCTCGCCTATGTACGAGACTACTCCTAGAGGAACCCGTGTATGCCTCATAAAATATTAAGCTTCATTCATGTCTTGTTGTTCAGTCTTCTTCATCCACTTCTGAGAGTGTCCTGGTTTCTCGGTACATGTTCTTTCAGATTTCATACTTTCAATATTGTATTTCCTCCTTTCTCTTATTGCCATATTTTATGAAGCATTACTCATTGACTATCTTCTTGAATTCCAACAATCCTAGTATTTTTGGCAAAACCCATTGCAGTTGTAACATCTCATGGCATGACAATGTGCAACAATGTGTCCCACAAGATTAAATTTCCACCATATTAGGATGTCATGATATCTTCCAACACCTTTCCTTGCATAATGTCTACAATCCAAAGATTTGTGACCATATTCATTACATGAGAATTAGTGGCCATGAAAAACATTTTCATACCTATGCTTTTGTGTCAACCTTGAAGATGTCTCTCTTCTGAATTTTCTTTGAGGTGTAGGGTTGGCTTCTTGGTTTCTTCCTTGTTTTGATTTTCTAAAGTTTTCCTTTCTTTTTTTACCTTGGCTTTGGCCCTTTTAAAAAGAAGGACCTACATCATGCTTCTTAGAAGTGATAGCTTCACAGTGTGTTGATTACTTGTTGTATCCAAGACCAGATTTATCATTTGGTGATCTTTGACTATCCAATATTTCATCCAATATTGTTGAGTTGTTCATGAACCTTTTTGTCTTCTCTGATTTCCTTATGAGATCAACTACTTTTGCTTCCAACTTATGGCATGATTCTTCCTTTTCATTTACCTGATTATTCAATAGTTCTGCTATCCTTTTGGATTCTTCAATTTGAGTCCTTAGATTGACATTGATATCTCTTGTTTCTTTAATCTCTTCAGGGATTTTTTTAAGCTCATGATCTACCTTCTTATTTTCTTCTTCTTGAATAATTATTTCATTATTTAGTATCTTGATCTCTTCTTCCTTTTCTTCTAATTGTTTCCTTTTCTTAGTTGTTTCACTTCCTTCTTTTTTCTTGAGCATTTGTTCTAGTGCCATGATATGCATTTGATACTTTTCTAGGGCTTCCTTAGTGATTATTTCAATATATTAAAAAACATATGGATTATCTTTTGCTTCTTCTAACACATCTATAACTTTTGTTTCTTCTTCATCTATAAGATAATTGTTAGTTGATTCTACACAAACTACTTCTAGATATTCTTCTTCATTTGCATGATAACATTTGTCATCATTGCATTTTGAATTATTGCAATTAAAAGATTTTGGAGAGTCTTTACCTTCATTGTTGAATGAGTCTTTATATTCCTTCTTTATCTTCATCCATAGTTCCTTGGTGGAGTTACATTTTCATATGATTTCTTTGATAGAACCTGAAATTCCATAGAACATGGTCTTAAATGCTACTACATTATTCTTCTTTTCCTTCTTTTGTGCTACAAATTTGACTGATTCTTCAAGTGAACTGATCCAACAAAATGTGTACCCAAAACAAATTCTCCTTTTGAATTCAAATATCCTTTCATATTTATTCTCCATGATGAGTAATATGTCTAATCAAAGAAGGGAACTTCATCTGCATGTTCATCTATTTCTGTGTCCATGCATCTCCTTCAAGCTTGTAAGTCTTATAGTGAAGGCCTGCTTTGATACCAATTGTTGGATACACAAATCGCACGGAGCAAGTGGGGGTTGAATCAATTTAGGGATATTTTTATACTTCATTTAAAAGTTTAGTTAGAAACCAATTAAAACATATTTCTCATTCATACTTAGCTAATTTCACGTATCAACACCATTCATCAATAATAAAGAACTCTAAACCATCACCATAATAAACAAAAAGAACACTAAATATATGTGTAAGATTTTTGTATTATGTGTTATAGGAGACTAAAATGTATTTGGTTTATCAACACCAACAAAAAAGAGCACCAAATCCAAGAGAGTTCCAACTCTCAATACAAGACCCAACTTGCAGATCGCAACACCAACTAAGCTGTGAGGAATCCAAGCCTCAAGTAGAAGACCCAACTTGTAGACAAAAAAAATATTTTTCAAATGTACCAACAGATAAACGACCTATTTATGCTACATAACATGTATGTACATGACCTGTCTATACTGAAACACAAATATTTATGTGACCTTCCCTCTATTAGCTTGTGTATACCTTCAGAGAACTAGGGTTACTAAATTTCTGCAACTCTCAAACTTTGTTGCCTTAGTCGCATCAACCTGCAACCTGACACTAAATCCAACATGTGCCATCTTTACCATATCATCAATGAAGAATATCCAACAACCTATGCATGTTCCTCATGCATGCATCATCATATAACATAGATATCCCTCAAGCATATCATAATTGTACCATACATAAGAATGTTGCTCATACAACCAACTAACTAGCACATACCATGTCCAGATATCACAAAAACCATACCAATAATGCTTCAAGCATTCACCATACCATAAGTAGCTATAAGAATAAAAAAAAACATATAACCATACTAGAACCTATATAGTTGATATGAACCTATAGAATGTTGACCTAGGAACTTACTTCAGACTTCAAGGACCTAGCACCAACATGTGCTCAATTTTTCATGAATTTTTTTTCTGGACGCGCCCTATCCTTCTACATCCCACATATGTATGCTACCTCATCCATGACAGCCTGCGTATGTATGCAACCTCCTCCATTGCATCTCTCTTGCACTTCAGAAATTAGGGTTTTTCTAAATCTATGAAACTTTCACCATCATCCTTCCTTTACTACCTCAGACTTGCGTAACTTCAGATGTATCAATGGGTACCTACAATAACCATTTCACCAAATAATAGATATTCAATATGCTCAAACTTTGTCTCAATAAGAGAACCTTTCTCTCTTATTTATACTCTCCAATTAGCTTCCTCTAGGGGTTATCTTCTAACCAACTTCCTTCTTCAAGGATAACCTACTTCTAACCACTTTTTTCACTTACAACCAATTTATCCAAAAATACTAAACTCACCACTTCTAGTTGCAACTAAGTTATTTTTAATTATTTTCTTTTTGAAACAACTTAACCCATGATTAACTCCTAGTTACAACCACTTTGACTAGTAAACTTCCTCTAGGAGCTTCTAGAATAATTTTACTTATTTGACCTCCTAGGGGATTCTATATAACTCATGAGGGTTTTCCAACATCACTAAGCCAGATATCCACAACCATGAGGAACTACGTGACGCACCACATATTACCGAAAATGACACAACATGTATTTTCCATATAGAATAGTCTCACCTGCAAATTCACTAATCATCATTACATTATTCCTCATATAAACTTGGGTTCCTTAACCACACTGCTAGGATTACTCAACGTTGGATTTGAAAATCATTTATCCATGAGGGATTTCACCATAAGGGGAAAACTTTGGAGTTCATCCATTTGGTACTTCTTACATAGAAATATGCATTCTCATCAACTACCTTGGACATGCCATCAACAATACAAATTCCTTTCATATCAACCTTGACATCAATGACACCACTTGACATCAACCCTTTGACATCACTGACAACATAGTACAAGAATCTCCCCATTTGGAATTGATGGAAACACCAACATTGATGTCAACATAAATCATTGATGGAAATAATGATGGTGACACTCATACATGGCAATACTCATGCTCCCTCTGTGATCATTGCTGCTCATCATTTTTTCTATCTCTCCCCATTTGAGATCAATGGAAAAGGGTATATCTCTTTAGGGATGCTCCCCCTGACAAAACTGTCCCTGAGGCTTCCCCCCCTATCTGCATTGTCCTTTGGGATAGTCTTCATGCATCTAATGAATATACCCCCCTTTGAAAAAGGATATCACTCTAATGTAATGTTGATGGCATGGATACCAATGCTCCCTCTATGATCATCTCTATCATATATCCTCTTGGAATCATACCTCTGTAACCAATCATTGTAAAAATAATAAATCCCCCTATGGATATGTCTCCAATGTCTCCTCTACAATATGTTGTGTAATAACTATGAAAAATATGCTACCACTATAATATTCTTCTGCTACATATGTTGTTGCTATATTGGAGCACTGATCAACTTCTCACCGATACTGTATCAAGAAAACAATAGTATGTTATTCCTCTGACGAAGATTGGACCTGACCCTACATCATATAATTATGCATCATTTTGTACCTCAAGCCATACCATCAACTGGTGAATCAACCACACACCAAACCTATACCAACACAAGTGCATCAACTATGCACAACACAACTTGTCACATCAATATTATCTACCAAATCATATCCATTCACCAATATCAATCACCAAGAAAACTCTCAACCATATGCACAATATCACCAAGATGTTCATCAACCAAGACTACTCACAAACATCAACATGATGTACTAAGCTATATATGCCACATCATCCATAAACCATGTGTCAACTAGAAAGTGCCTCTAAAAATGTACCATGAATGTACCTATCATGCATCATCCATAGATCATGATATGACTCATCAAGATGTACAACATAACCATAGCATGTGCCAAACATGCACATCAACCATATACCATACATCATATACCATTAAATGTATCTCAACTGTATGCCAAGAATATCTGCCAAGTGTGTACCGAGTATGTATATATATCACCAACAAGTGCCTCATCCAACTGCACCAATAACATCATAACCATACAACATGCCAACCATGTACCTCAAACAAGTGTGACATTACTCATTATATGATTCAATCAACTACCATATCAAGCATCAATCCTATACCATATACCAAGAGTATTTATCACCATATCATACACCTTATGTATATGCCAATTCATCAACTCAGTGTCTCATTCATGTACCCAACATGTACATCAACCAAATTTCAAGATATTCAACAAGTAGGACTGCAACAATACATCACACTATCATCAACCCATGTGCCAAAACTTCAGTAACAATATGTCCCAATATGTATCTTCAAGCATGAACTAACCATATACCAATATTACTAAACAAATGATTCTCACAATACATATCAAGATATATCAGTAGAAATCACATATGTACCATCCATGCACTACATTGTACCTTAACAAAAATGCCTCAACCTACATACTAGGGTTTGTACCATGCATCCAAGATAGGATTTAAGCAGATGCTCCAAAAACTCAACTATATATTATCACCATACATTCATCAAAAACACACACAAGTATAAATGTATCCTGGTAACATGAGATCTCGGATAACCTAAGCTTACTTACCTCCTACAGTTTGTTCCAACCCCCTTTTCAAGGCTTTACCATAGGTACGCAACCTATTATTCATACAACTCACGTACATGAAATTTCTATAAGTCACCTCATGTATGTATGTGACTGCTCTAACATGAACTTTCATATGACTCATAGAATATTAAGATTTCCTCATTCTTTATGCCTTCCTTCATGTCTTGATGTTCAATATTCTTCATCCACTTCTAAGAGTGTCCTGGTTTCTCGGTACTTGTTCTTTCATCTTCCATCCTTTCAATGTTCTCTTTCTTCCATTCTATTCTTTCCATATTGTATGAATAATTCCTCATTATCTGTCTTCTTGAATTCCAACAATCTTGGGATTTGTGGCCAAACCCACTGCAGTTGTAACATCTCATGGTGTGACAATGTGCAGCAATGTGTCCCACAAGATTACATCTCCAACATCTTAGGATGTCATGAGATATTCCAACAAATTTCCTTTCATAATGTCTACAATCCAAATATTTGTGACCATATGCATTACATGAGAAGCAATGACCATGAAAAACATTTTCATGCATGTGCTTTTGGGTCAATCTTGAAGGTGTCTCTCTTCTGAATTTGGTTTGAGGTGTTTGGCTAGGTTCTTGGCATCTTTGTTTTTCTAATCTTCTAAAGGTTTCCTCGCTTTGTGTATCTTGGCTTTCACCATTTGAAATTGAGGGACATACAACATGCTTCTTAGAAGTGCTATGTTCAAAGTGTGTTTCTTCCTTATTGCAGTATCCAATACTAGATTTATCATTTGTTGATCGTTGACTATCCAAGATTTCATCCAAGATTGTTGAGATGTTAGTGAACCTTTTTATATTCTCTTCTTTCCTTCTGAGATAAAATACTTTTTCTTAGAGCTTATGGCATGATTATTCCTTTTCATTTACCTAATTCTTCAATAGTCCCTCTATCCTTTTGGCTTCTTCAAGTTTGATCCTTAGATTGACATTGATTTCTCTTGCTTCTTTAAGCTCTTCAAGGATTTTTCTAACCTCATCATCTACCTTCTTCTTTTCTTCTTCTTGACTAATTATTTCATTATGTAGTCTCTTGATCTCTTCTAATTGATTCATTTTCTTAGTTGTTTCACTTCCTTCTTGTTTCTTGAGAATTTTTTTTAGTGCTATGATATGCCTTTGATACTTTTCTAGGGATTCCTTAGTTATTATTTCAGTATCTTCAAAATCATGTGGATTATCTTCTTTTTATAACACATCTATAACTTTATCTTTAAGCTTCAACAAATCTTCTTCTTCATCTATAAGATAATTATTAGTTGATTCTACACAAACTACTTCTAGATCTTGTTCTTCATTTGCATGAGAATATTCAACATCATTACATTTTGAATTATTGAAATTTGAATAGTCTTTACCTTCATTGATGACTGAGTCATGATATTCATTCTCTATCTTCAGCCACAGGTCCTTGGCGGAGGTACATTTTCCTATGCTTTCTTTGATAGAAACTGAAAGTCCATTGAAGATGGTCTTGAATGCTAATTCATTATTCTTCTTTTCTTCCTTTTGTGTTGCAAATTTTGACAGATTCTTCGAGGGAACTGATCCAACAACAATTGTATCCCAAACACGTGCTCCTTTTGAATTCAGATACCCTTTCATATTTAATCTTCATCCCGAGTAATCTATCTCATCAAAGAAGGGAACTTCATCTTCATGATCATTTATTTGTGTGTCCATGGATCTCTTTCAAGATTGTAAGGATTATAGTGAAGGCCTTCTCTAATACCAATTGTTCGACACACCAATCACAATGAGAGTGGGGGGCTGAATCAATATAGGGATATTTTTACACTTCTTTAAAAACTTTAGTTAGAAACCACTTCAAACATATTATTCATTCATACTTATATACTTGCATGTATCAACAACATTCATCAATAATAGAGAACTATAAACCATCACCATAATAAACACAAAGAACACTAGATATATGTGTAAGATTTCTATTTTATGTGTTACATGATACTACAATCTCTGGGGTTTATTGGCACCAACTGAAAATAGCACCAACTCCAAGAGAGTACCAAATCTCAATAAAAGACCCAACTTGTATATCTCAACACCAACTGAGATGTGATGAATCCAACCCTCGAGTAAAAGACCCAACTTGTAAATAGAAAAATAATCTGTCAAATTTACCAACAGATATGTGAACTCTCTATACTTTAACACACATATGTACACAACCTTCCCTCTATTAGCTTGTGTATACCTTCAGAAAACTAGGGTTACTAATTTGTTGCAACTGTGAAACTTTGCTGCCTCGGTCACATCCATCTGCAACCTGTCACTGCAACCAACCTATGCCATTTGTATGATGTCATCAATGAAGCATCTCCAAGAACCTATTCATATCCCTCATGCATACATCATCATATAACATAGATATCCCTCAACCATATCTGAACGGTACCATACATAAGAATGTTTCTCATACAACCAACCAACCAACACATACCATATCCAGATCTCAAAACAACCATACCAAGAATGCGTCAAGAATTCACCATACCATAAGAATATATAATCATCAAAGAAAACGTATAACCATATCAGAACCTCTGTAACTGATCTGAATATTTGGAATGCTAACCTAGGAACTTTCTTCATACTTCAGGGACTTGGCACCAACATCTACTCAATTCTTCATGACCTTTTCTGATGTATGTGCCCTGTCCTTTTAAATCCCATTTATGTACGATACCTCAGCCACAACATCCCACGTATGTATGTGGCATGTTAAAGATACTTCAAACACACCTAGGATTTATTTTTTCTAAGGTTTTCCCTATGTTTATTAGTCATTATTCAATCTCCTATAGTTTAGGGAGAATATTCCTTTTCCTACATTCTAGGAGAAAATTCTCTTCAATTCACACTTCAGTTTGATCATTTGAGTGGAGACTTAATACCACATTTGTTTCATCACCATGCAGTATTGGGATCATCACATGCTAATGCACATTTTCCTTGGGATTATCACCAAACTAGTGCATTAATCATGATTCCCTGATCTCCTCCTCACTTCACTCTATTTCAGTGAGTTAACTGAAGACTGAGAAACTAGTTAACTCAGACTAGGTGGCAGTTAACTCCTGTAACTTCCAATGTATCTCCAAATCACTCTATACCACCACTATGGTTCATTTTCTTCTCCTCCAGTGCACATTAGTTGAGTTATACGGAGTAAATCATGTGTAAATTATCATTCATTCTTTTGGTTAATGCAAATTCTTTGATTCTCACTCTCTCATTTCTGTCTTTTCTCATTTCTATGCAAATTGCGTATGTATTTTTTATAGTTAGATATTATTTTTGTAGGTTCATCCACATTTAAATGGTATCAGACCCAACACATTTCTAGGAAAAAGACACATGAGATTCTTTTTACAAGTACCGAAGATTGAAGACAACGGGAAATATGGAATTTCCAAAAGAATTCATTATTACACCATAAAATTTCTTTACATGGAAGGATAAGAGGATAATTCATCTTAGAAGAAGAGGATTATATAGGTTAACCATGGACACAGATACCAAACCCACATCACCCATAGAAAAATCCAAGTATCTGAATCAGATGGATGAAGAATTTGGAACTATTTGCAGTCTCATTTCTCCTGAGCTCCTCTTTCACATATCCTCCTATAAAACACCCAATGAATTCTTGACCACCATGGAAGGAATTTTTAGAAAACAGGATGAGATGAGGGGACATATACTTGAGATGGAATTGCTCAGTTTGGATGCAAAAAACTTCGACAATCTCCAAGATTTCTTTACCAAATATAAGGATTTGTTGTCGCAACTGAAGGATTGTGGGGTTGATAAATATAAGGAGGAGAAAAAATAAATTATTACCATTCTTTCCAAACTTCATCCAGAATACTCAATATTTTTAACCACATTTCATTCAGTTAGGCTTGCATCTGGGGCCACCTAGAAGATTCCATCTCTTGAGGTATTTATTGAGTCTTTGTCGCAAGAGAAGAACAAGCTCATCAACATGGGTAAAATCAAATGCCCAAAGACGCATTCACTTGTTGTGAAAGATGGTATCAATCATCCAAATCTGAAATCTAAAGCCAAATACAAAAGGAAAACACATGCAAATCCAAAGAAGGAAGGGTACTCAAAACAATTCAACGATGCCTCTGGATCCAAAGGTGGAAATGGAAGAAAAGGGGAGAAATGCAGTTACTTCCATAAAGGATTCCATTCAGAATCCGCATGTATGCATAAAAAGATAGATCAAATGGCCCAAATATTGTAACAAAACAACCTTGGAGATCACATCCCTAAGGGTGCCAAGAAGAAGAAGCCATAAGATCAGAATCCCAAGAAAGGAAATTATATCCATGCTTTGATTTCCATCAACTCCTCTCCCAATGCTTGGATTATATATTTAGGTGTATCACACCACATGGAATCCACAAAAGAAGTATAATCTTCATTGGATGCATGGAAAGGTCATCCTATTCTGATGGGGGGATAAATTTCAAGTCAAGATCACTGCCAAAGGAAGAATTGAACTCCAAATGAGAGCTTCGAGAATGTGCTACACCTTCCCAAACTCTCCATCAATCTTCTCTCTATGTATCAAATGAAATAAACTGGAACCAGAAAGAGAGTTGTATTCAAACTTGATGATATTGATATCTATGACATGCAAACCAATTCCAAGGTTGTTATCGGTGAGGTAAATCATCAATCCAGACTCAAAACATTTTCTGAATTTATTGAATTAGATTTTGCATTATTATTTACCCATGTTGATGAAAGAAGTAGGATATGGCATAAAAGGTTCAGGAATTTAAATTTCAGATATATACAACAAATTAGAAAGAATGAAATGGTTGATGTCCTACCTGACATCCACTTCTTCAAAGGAATTTGTGAGGGATGTGTTCTTGGAAAACACCCTCCAGAGAAATTCGACAAAGGAAAGACTCAGAGGGCCTCCTTTCCTTTAGAACTAATCCATAGTGATCTAATGGGCCTTTTCCCACATCCATCAATCAGTAAATCAAGGTATGTGCTCATTTTTGTTGATGATTTCTCATGCTTCACATGGACTTTCATTCTCAGGAAAAATTCAAAAGTATTTCAACACCTCAAATATTTAAAAGCCCTTGTTGAAAAACAATTCTGAAAGAATATCAAAGCCCTCTGAATAGAGAATGGAGGGGAGTATGTCGACCATGAGATACAAATTTTTTTTCTTGAGGTCGGGATTAACTTGCATCACACGGTTCCCTATACTCCGCAACAAAATGGAGTTGTTGAGAAAAAAAGTAGATCTTTGAAAGAGATGAAATCTTGCATGCTACATGCAAAGTCACTTCCACAAATATTATGGGATGAAGCACTTAATTATGCAACCTACATCCAAAAAATATATCCACATATATTTGTCAAGGATAAGACCCCCTACGAGGCTTATATCAGCCTCAAATAGGAAGTGACCCACTTTCATATATTTGGTTCTCGTGCATGGGTCAAGATTACCTCTAAGAATAGGAAGACACTTGATCCACAAAGAATAGAGTGTATCTTTTTTGGATACCCCGATGGTTTGAAGGGATACAAAAACATTGATCTCTCCTCAGACCAACTCATCATTGAGTGTAGTGTCCAATTTGAGGAAAGTATCTCACATGTACCTCAACAACTACATCCAAAAAAATTTGTTCTTCCACCTGTCAGAGATGATGATAATGCACATGTTGAATCTTATTTAGATGAGAAATATGATTTAGAGGATTGATATGATTTAGATACTAAGTCAGTACAGTCAGATGCAGAGTCAGTGCATTCAGATGTAGATGAAGAGCTAGAGCAGAGGCCCAAGTGGGCCAAGACTACTCTTCAGGATGTAGGTGATCTTGTTGGGAATCCAGCTGATATTAGGAGGACTCGATCTAATTTTTAGGAGCCTCCTCTTGCACTCACTACAACTGAGCCGATGCCACTCAGGAATATTTTCTTGGTTCATTCTTCCAATCCACATGCCTATGGTGAGGCTGTTGGAAATCCATTTTGGGAATTCTCCATGCAGGAGGAGTACACTTCCCTGCTCGAGAACCAGAATTGGGATATGGTTCCCGTTCCTTTAGGAAGGAATATTTTCAAGTGCAGATGGATCTACAGGACCAAGAGCACAATAGATGGATAATTTAGCAGATACAAAGCCATTCTAGTTGCTAAAGGATTTCAGTAGGAGCATGACATTGACTATGATTGTTGGAAATATTGTCATTGATTTCAATAGCCATTGATGTCAATAGTCATTAATGTCAACAGTCATTGATGTCAACAGTGAATCAGATGATATGTTGTTAAATGACAGATGAGATTGTCATTGATGTCAACAGTATATCAGTTAGCATAAGATGTCATACATTATGTAGAGAAGAAAAAGTGCAAGCTCAGGAGGAGGAGAAAACAGGATGAGTGAGCAATATGAAGACTATAGCTCAGAAGGAAGAGCACATTGCACAGTATATTAGGTTGCAAAAGAAATTAGTGATTATTTTTTATCACGATAGGATCAACATTCCTATGATAAAACCTCAGGAGGGTTAGAAAACATAGAGATCAAAGCTTAGGAGAACTAGTGACTGACTATATTAAAGCTCAGGAGAGTTAGTGAATGAAGGGCCTCAACAGCTATCCAATCAGAGTGAAGAAACCTCAACAGTCATCTGATTAGAATGAGAATCTCAAAGCCGTTTGATCAAATATTTTGACCACGTTGATCATCTGATACAACGAACATCGGTCAGTTGAGTGATCATGGGCTTGAGGAACATTGAAATATCGTGACCATTGATCTTCTTCAAGAATACACACCAGTCATCAGATACAATAGAGATTGTTGGAGACAACAAGAAAAAATATCCATGGGCCATTAGATCCAGCATAGCTACAAGGAGGATAAGTGTTGAACTCATTCAAACTCCAAAGCTCAGGAGGAGGAGTGACGTGGACCATTAGATACAAATCTAAAAAGGGGGAGCAACATGGGTTGTCGATCCGATGAGAGTGGAATATCAGATATTAGGAAATCAGGATTCAGAAGAAGGGAGGTGCTCTAACCTCTGAAATATCAAAACGTGAAATCACGATTAGATCCAGACCATTGGATCAAGGAAAGTTGATGACCACTGATCTACTTTGAGAGCCTCAACAACCATTGTATTAAACCTAATTCCCATCAGCCGTCAGATCATCTCAATGTGGAAGGCTAGGATAAGTAAGGTAAAGAGGTTGTAAGTTCAAAGTGCCAAAACCCCGTGAGTCGTCGGATCACCGAGGCCATGGACCATTGATTTTTCATGAAGCATTTCAGAGTCTCACGAGTTTCAAGAAAGGAAACTCATATCAGGAGTTTGTGATGTGCGTAATTGTGATGCACTCCTCTGGCTTGGCCCCTGGTCACCACCAATGGTAATGAGAAGGGGAGGAGCTACTGAAACCAAGATCTATTTTGGCGATCACGACATGGAGTGTCGAGACCCTCCATCACAAGAATTCTGAAATGCGAAATCACGATAAGATAAAGATCGTCGATTTGGAGTACACAACGAGGACTGTTGGATCAGGGTTGTGGGTCAGTGAACCATGTCAACAAGGACACATGGCACAGTTAGACACTGAAAAGTGTCAAGTTGAATCAATAGATCAGGTACATGTAACTCACGAATATGTATGACACGTGGCAGCCAATAGGCTGGTGACACATCATCAAGTGACGTAATCGTTTATGTTACTTCGGGAGTCCTACTTCAGGATATTTCACCACTAAGAAAATACTCTATAGTTCATAAGTCTCTAATGTCGAAACTCCGAAAGGGACATGCGTCAGATGATCCATAGTATCGAGAGTTTTTCGTTGTAAGAAAAAACTCCAACATCACGAAGTCCCGAACATCGAAAGGGACTATTAGAGGTCATGAAGATTCGAAGGCAAAAACAACGAAATCCCAACAGCCACACATATCAATCTTTGATTAAGACATAGTCGTTTGATTAGGGAAAGAAGGGATTAGATTAAGCTTTAAGGTGGATCGTTGATGTATCTCCATGAGATAAACGTGAATCGTCCGATTGTATCAGTGATATCATAATTGGGAATTTCGCAATGTAGTAAGTCATGAAGACTCGATGGGAAAAGAATCAAAATCTCGACAACCATCCATATCAGTGGATAATATGAACCGTCCAATTGTTTCGGCGATTTCATGATCGTGAGTTTTGTAATATTGGAATCCACGATAACTCGAAGGGAAAAGTACTGAAATCCCATCAGTCGTCCATATCGTCAAGAGATTGAATCATGACCGTTGATTTGGTAAAGCGCTTAAAAACATGTTCAAGCTTAGCATTCGGTCACCGTCGTCGGTCACATGCTATAAGAATATTAAAAGAAAATTATAACATGTCACTATAATTGGTAAAGCCTGTGGTTATGTAACGCACAATCATATGTGATGGTTTGAAGGAAGCACCTTCACGGAATCTGTTCTCTGTAAATATAATAGAGATTAGCAATCGAGTATAAAGGATTAAATTGATCCATGATTGTGATCAATTTATGACAAAAATGAACCGATACAAAGTCATGATTAAAAGAGAATAAAAAATGAAAATATGAATAAATAATAAAAAGAAAAATTATATTAATTAAAGTTTAGATTATCATTTTAAATGAAAAGGTACAATAGTTCAAATAAAGGGACACGCTGTTTTAAATTTCACACAAGTTTGAAGATTATATAAACGAGAAAAAGTGGTGAGAAGAAAGTGTCTCTACAGTCCAGAATAGAATATCAAAAGTTGAAGCAGATTCCAAGAAGACATCAGAGGAAAGAAAATATAAATTACAGAGAGAAGATGAAAGGAAACAATAAGATTTTTATAGTATACCTCTGATCATAAAATCTAGTTGATTTTACAATGAATCACTACTACTGGAGCTGAATAAACTCTAGTCGGATAGAGTGGGTTCTATCAGCAAGCTGGGACTTGCAGCAAGTTGGGTCTTGCGCCAAGTTGGGTCTTGGCAGAGATTTGGTGCTCTCCGAGGAGTTGGTGCTTCTCATTTCAGTTGGTTCTAAAAAAAAATTCTCGATCACATATTCTATTACTATGTTCATATTTATTATACAAAAGATTATACAAAACATTAAGTGTCTTTGTGTTCATTATAATTATGATGTGATTGTTATTAATCTGTTCATTATGTTTTAATTGGTAACTTGAAGGAAGAAATAGTTAAAATAGTTCACACACTAATTCACACCCCCCCTTTTAGTGTGGACCATGTGTTCTTCAATTGGTATCAGAGCGAGGTTCCTTCAAACGTAGTTTAAACATTGGAAGGAAGATCCTGAAGAAATGGGTGGACACATGGCTCTCTCTGTAATTGAAGCTCCTTTATTTGATGGAACATATTATTCCTCGTGGAGAGAAAATATGAAAAAAAAATCAAAGTCAAAAGGATCCGAGGTTTGGAATTCAGTAGCAAGAAAGCTCTGGGACTTAACTACATCAAAGAATCTATCCAAAATTACAGTCCAAAGGAGAGCAAGGAAGAACAATGAAGTGGCATTGAAGATCCTTCTCAATGGATTATCAGATACAACAAAAAAAAGAATAGGACTATGCACATCCACCAAGGACTTAAGGATGAAGTTAGAAAAGATGTATCAAATAAAAAAAGAAGATAGAGAAGACATTCCTATCAAGGATGAAGACGAAGACTCAACCATCAATAAAAGTAAGTATTCTCCACAATATTTAGACTGCAATAGCAGTGATATTGAATTCTCCTCTGCAAGTAAAGAAGAAGACTCAGATACAATAACAAAATGTTATGTTAGCATTTATCCCATGTAAGAAGAATAAGAACTATCAAAGGCCAAATAAAAGGTTGATTGGAGTTTCAATGAATACCTCTATCACCATAATGAATCAGACTATAGCTATCTTCATGACTACACTCAAGAATACCTTGAAAAGAGTCAAAAACATGTCTTGAAAATAAATCAAATGCTCAAGGATAGTGAAAAGATAACATATGAACATGACAATCACTTAGAAGAGAAAGATGAGGAGATCGATAAGATGAAGAAAGAACTTAGTCAAGTAAAAGAAAAGGAGAAGGAAGATGATGAGCTTAGAAATTAGAAGCATATCCTGGAAATAAAAGAAAAGCTCAAAGATAATGAAGTAATCATATCTGAGCAAAATATTCAGTTAGAAAACAAAGAACATGAGATCAAAATATTAAAAACAAAAGTTGTTGATCTAACAGAAGAAAATGAAGAGAAAATCAACAAACTGAAAAATGAAATCAGTCAAGCAAAAGAAGAAAATAAGGAAGATGATGTCTCAAGAAAAAACATTGCAGATCTAAAGGAACTAAGGGTAAACTATGTCAATCTTAAAATCTAACTTGAATAAGTGAAAAGGAGAGAAGAGGTAGTAAGGCATCAGTTGGACAAAAAGGAAGAATCTTGTCATGAGCTGGAAGAAGAAGTTGTGAATCTTAGAAAGAAGATTGAGAAGTCAGACATACAAAACAAGTTTTTGAACATCTCCATGACCCTGTATGAGATCTTGGATGGTCAGAGATCAACAAATAACAAATTTGGCCTTGGATACAATCAGGAAAAGATCAGTACCCCTAAGAAATCTGATGCAGGTTCTTCATTTGCAAAAAGTGATAGTAGGTATGACTCAGGTTCTTCACGTTAAAGAAATAAAAGCAAGAATAAAAAATTTAAAAGATCAGATCATGGAAGATATCCAAAAGCTATTCATACACCTCAAAGAAAGTTTAGAAGAGTGACACCTTCATGGATGAATCAAACAAGGTATGAGAGTGTTTTTAATGGTTATTGTTTCTCTTGTAATGAGTATGGTCATAAAACCTTGGATTGTAGGCATCATGGAAGAAAACAAATTTGTAGGTTCAACAACAATATAATATGTTGGAACTGCAATCATGTTGGACATATTGTTGCACATTGTTACACTATGAGATGTTATAGTTGTGGTGAATATGGACACAAAGCCTATAACTGTTGGAACTCAATAAAACAATTAATGAGAAATTCTTCACACAATATGACAACAAGAGTAAATAAGAATACATGTAAAATAAAATCCAAAGTACCAAATAAGAAAGATGAGGAAAATATTGCTCCTGAAATTGATGAAGTTAATAATATGATTTTGGGGGATAAAACTTCTCATACAGAATATTCTCAAAACAAGGATAAAGAATCTTTTGGTGCACACAATGATGACGTTGATGATGAATATTCAATGATAGAACAACAAAAAGAAGTTACAGATAAACCATTGTGCACAAAATCTTAAGATCATTACCTATGAGATATGATCCAAAGATTTCTTCAATAAAATATAGATCCGATCTAAATACACTAATAGTTGATCAGCTCCATGGAATCTTTACAACATATGAAATGAGAACAAGGCATGATAAATCAGAAAGAGTGAAAGCATATTCACAGGGGGAGTCATTCAACTATGATTGACAAAACATGTATGTAGGAAGATTTACCCAAGGTCAGTTTGGTCAATAACATACAAAGCTTACCATAGGTGGTAGATATTTTTGCAAAAACCCTTAAAAAAGATATGTATTGAATATATTAGGGGGAGATAGCAATCAACGATAGAAGGATTCATTCTGTTATAACAGAAAAATATTGATTGCAGAAGGAGTTATCAGTGGTCAGAGAAGTACTTATACAGATAGATCATAGGAGAAGAAACCTTTGCCATTGATGTCAAAGGGGGAGAGAAACTTCATATAAAGGAAAAATTAATAAAAGGAAAGCATCAACACATGGGGGAGTTTTGTATATGAAGTTAGTGTGTTGACCTCAATGAAAAAAGGGGAGATTGTTGGAAATATTGTCATTGATGTCAACAACCGATCAGATTATCTGTTGTTAAATGACAAATGCAATTTTCATTGATGTCAACAGTATATCAGTCAGTATAAGATGTCATGCATTATGAAAAGAAGGAAAAGTACAAGCTCAGGAGGAGGAGCAAACAGGACGAGCGATAAGTATGAAGACCAAAGCTCAGAAGGAAGAGCACATTGCATAGTATATCAGGTTGCAAAAGAAATTCATGATTATTGTTGATCACGATAGGATCAACAATCTTATGATAAAATCTCAGGAGGGTTAGAAAACACAGAGATCAAAGATTAGGAGAACTAGTGACTGACGATATTAAATCTCAGGAGAGTTAGTGAATGAAGAGCCTCATCATTTTTTCGATCAGAGTGAAGAAACCTCAGCAGTCGTCTGATTAGAATGAGAATCTCAGTAGCTATTCGATCAAATATTTTGACCATGTTGATCATATGATACAACACACATCAGTCAGTTGAGTGACCATGGTCTTGAGGACCATTAAAAGATCGTGATCGTTGATCTGCTTCAAGAATACCCGCCAGTCATCGAATCCAGTAGAGATTGTTGGAGACAACAGGAACAAATAGCCATGGGTCACTATATCCATCATAGCTGCAAGGAGGATAAGCGTTGAACTCATTCAAACTCCAAATCTCATGAGGAGGAGCAACGTGGACCATTATATCCAAATCTAAAAAGGGGGAGCAATGTGGGTCATCGATCTGACGAGAGTGGAATATTGGATATCAAGAAATTAGGAGTTGGAAGAAGGTAGGTGCTCTAACCTATGAAATACTGAAACGAAAAATCATTATTATATCTAGACCATTGGATCGAGGAAATTTGACGACCATTGAGCTGCTTTGAGAGCCTCAGTAACTGTTAGATTAAACTTGATTCTCGTCAGCCATCAGATCATCTCAATGTGGAAGGATAGGATAAGTAAGGTAAAGAGGCTGTAAGGTCAAAGTGTCGAAACCCTGTGAGTCGTTGGATCACCGAGGCCATGGACCATTGATATGTCATGAAGCATTTCGAAGTCTCACAAGTTTCGAGCAAGAAAAATCATATCAGGAGTTCGCGATATGTGAAATCGCGATGCATTCCTTTGGCTTGGCCCTTGGTCACCACCAATGGTCATGAGAAGGGGAGGAGCTAGTGCAACCAAGCTCTATTTCTACGATCACGACATGGAGTGTCGAGACCCTCCATCGCAAGAATGCCAAAATGCAAAATCACGATAAGATAAGGATTGTCGATTTGGAGTACACAACAAGGACCGTTGGATCAGGGCTGTGGGTCAATGAACCACGTTAGAAAGGAAACATGGCACAATCAGACACTGAAAAGTGTCAAGTTGAATCAACAGATCATGTACATGTAACTCATGAATATGTATGACACGTGGCAGCCAATAGGCTAGTGACACGTCATTAAGTGACATAAGAATTTACGTTACTCTGGGAGTCGTACTTCGGGATATTTCACCACTAAGAAAATACTCTAGAGTTCATAAGTATCGAATGCCGAAACTATAAAAGGGACACACATTAGATGATCCATAGTATCGAGAGTTACCACTTCAAGAGTTTTTTGTTGTAAGAAAAAACTCCAACATCACGAAGTTTCGAAGGAAAAAACAACGAAATCCCGACAGCCACACATATCAATGCCTGATTAAGACACAACCATTCAATTAAGGAAAGAAGGGATCAGATTAATATTCAAGGTGGATCGTTGATGTATATCTACGAGATAAACGTGAATCATCCTATTGTATCGGCAATATCATAATCATGAATTTTTCAATGTAGTAAGTCATGAAGACTCAATGGGAAAAGCATCGAAATCCCGACAACTTTCCATATTAGTGGGTAATATGAACCATCGAATTGTTTCGGCGATTTCGTGATTGTGAGTTTTGTAATATTGGAATTCACAATAACTCGAAGAGAAAAGTGTCGAAATCCCATCAGTCATCCATCTCATCAGGAGATTGAATCATGACCATTGATTTGGTAAAGTGCTCAAGCACTTGGTCAAGCTTAGCATTCGGTCACCGTCGTTGGTCATATGCTATAAGAATATTAAAAGAAAATTATAACATGTCGCTATAATTGGTAAAGCTCGTGGTTATGTAATGCACGGTCATATGTGATGGTTTGAAGGAAGCACCTTCATGGAATATGGTCTCTGTAAATATAACAAATATTAGGCATCGAGTGTAAAGGATTAAATTGATCCATGACTGTGATCAATTTATGACAAAAATGAACCGATACAAAGTCATGATTAAAAGAGAATAAATCATGAAAATATGAATAAAGAATAAAAAGAAAAATGATATTAATGAAAGTTTAGATTATCATTTTAAATGAAAAGGTACAATGGTTAAAATAAAGGGACACATTGTTTTAAATTTCACACCAGTTTGAAGATTATATAAACGAGAAAAAGTGGTGAGAAGAAAGTGTCTCTGCAGTCCAGAATAGAAGATCAAAAGTTGAAGAAGATTCCAAGAAGACAGGAAAGAAAATATGAATTACAGAGAGAAGATGAAAGGCAATGATAAGAGTTTTATAGTATACCTCTGATCATAAAATCTAGTTGATTTTATAATGAATCACTACTACTAGATTTGAATAAACTCTAGTTGGATAGGCTGGGTTCTATCAGCAAGTTGGGTCTTCCGCCAAGCTGGGACTTGGTAGAGAGTTGGTTCTCTCCGAGGAGTTAGTGCTTCTCATTTTAGTTGGTGTTGGAACTTTAGTTGATGCTAAAAACAAAATCCTCGATCACATATTCATATTACTATGTTCATATTTATTATACAAAAGCTTATACAAAACATTCAGTGTCTTTTTGTTCATTATAATTATGATGTGATTGTTATTAATCTGTTCATTATGTTTTAATTGGTAACTTGAAGGAAGAAATAGTTAAAATAGTTCACACACTAATTCACCCCCCTCATAGTGTGGGTTGTGTGTTCTTCAATGATGAGACCTTCGCTCTAATAGTGAATATGGATTCCATATGTGTTATCACATAAGATTGTATAAGGGTTGTAAGGTGACCCAGTCCTTTGCTTCCATAGGTATCATCCTTGAGCTCAAAAATGCATATTTCAGAGCAGTCTATTTTGGGCTTGAAGCGCAAGCACCAAGCAGCTTTAGTCTTTCAGTGGCGGATATTCCTGGAGCAGTTGAGATCAGTGGCTCATCGACATTTGAAACCTTAAATTTGTGCGAAGTATAGCACCGGGGAAAAACCCTAAATTAAGCATGAGTCGTCAATCTTGAGGGGGATAGGTGGAATTTGATCCAAACGTTCGGGGAAACGAGCTTCGAGAGTTTCGAAGTGAGAAATGCATAAAACTTTCGAAGAGTCGAACCCCGAAATCTCGAAGCAATTGTGGACCATTGATCTCAAAATCAATAGGTAGTCCTTGATCTTAGTGGCAGTGCATCCTAAAGTCCTGAAGGCCCGAAGTGTTGAAGTCCCGAAATCCCAAAGCGCCCGAAGGCCCGAAGCATCAAAGTGTCGAAGTCTTGAAGTCACATAGGACCCAAATGCTCGAAGCATCAAAGTCCTGAAGTGGTTGAAGTGTCGAAGCACCTGAAGTCTCAAAGTGGCCCAAGTCCTAAAGTGGCCGAAGGCCCAAAGAGATTCAGAGTCGTTGATTAGTAGGTGCCACATGTCATCAGATCCATAGCTCCAGGTAAAAGCGCTGAAGGAAAGATGAGGTTTTATATTTGATATTCCCAGAGCCCGGAGACCCGAAGTGGATCTCAATGATCGATATCAGGAGGGCCACGCATCATCAGATTTATGACTCCGGGTAAAATCCCTTGGAAGCCTACGTTTGAGATTTGTTTTACCCGAAGTCTGAAGCCACGAAGGGATCTCAGTCGTCAATCCTTGGAGGCCACACATCATCAGAACCTTAACTTAGGATGTTTTTCTTCAAGGAAAAAATATGTTTGAGTTTTCATTTTCCCAGAGCCCGGAGACCTGAAGGAGATCTTAGTCGTCAATTTAAGAGAATACATGGAGGTCATCAGTGTGGAAATGTGGAGCACTGGTCGGTCGTGACACCTGACACCATTTGGAAATGACACATGGCACTCAATCCAGGCAGCCATGGGCATATCATTTGCTTCTTTCTTAGTGAAACATGTCGCTTCTCTTTCATGACACATCATCATGGTGATATCTGGCCTCCGCGTCAGATCATCCTCCCGGAGGTTTTATTGTTCAGTGCCAAAAGTAGTGCCCCACCCCAAAGCACTCTTTTGGCAGATCCTAAAGTTGGTGGGACTGTAGGCATGGTGGTGGTGCCAAATCTAGCTGGTGCACCCAGATATCATATCATGACCAGATCAGAAGCCACAGTCTACTGTGGGGACACAACATGCTTGGGCGATAATTTTCTTGAGCGATCTCACAATTGAAACCACGGTAAAGAGAAAGTACTACATAGCGAAAGGTGATGGATTGCAGGCCCAAAAGCAGTCTGAACCTAAACCACTTTTGAGTGGCCCCGCAATCACGTGCTCGTATAAAATTCTATCCAAGAACAGTGCGTGGCCTCCCCTTGAGAATTAAGTCACATTGCAATCCCGAGGAAAGGCAGTTAATGAAAATAGAGACGGTGATTGAAACCTCGACTCACTCCATAAATGGAAGGAATGGAAGGCCCAACTGTGGGGAATGAACCATCAGCCCATGGTACCCCCATGGGAAGATTTTCTTGCAAAACCCATGTCGATCTGAGCTCGCATCTGATAGAGGGTTGCATGTTTAGTCTGATAGAATAACTCGGCGACGCAAAGATTTTGTTTTTGTGACCAGGTCATACTCTTGGTATGGCATATTGTTCTGAGTATAAATAGATAGTTTTAATAGTTTGTTATCGTCGTCAACTAGTTGAGTAGAGATCCCTATTTTGTAATGTTTTGATGCCAGAATTGTTCTTTGGTTATGTATCGGATTTGAGACTTTCGGATTAATAGAAGTCAACCTCTTTTCATCACTTTGTAAAAAATGTGCTAAAACACTCGGGCATGGAGGATCCAGTTGAGGTTTGTTGTGTTGTTGTAATGTAGGTTTGATTGTAGAGGTATCGTGACAATTTTTAGTCATCTTCATTGTGATCTTTTCCCCTCTTACACTGAATGGCTCGAGCATGGAGGATCCAGTCGAGTTTTTGTAGCTGCATGGTGATGTAGGTTTGATCATTGTGTTGTTGTGACTGTGTTGTTTGGACATATTTCAGTGTTTGAAGCTTGAGATTAAGAGTGATCTTGAGTCTGAGTTTTTCTCCTCCAAGCTGCTTGAAGGCCTAGTGCCCATAACAGTCTCGTCCATCTTTCTTACTAAGTCTTCCCTCTTCTCACACTTAAACACAATTAACTGACTGAAGTTAGTTGTGGCCTTCAGTTCTCTGTGCATTTCTCGTCCAGTTTTGTGTTGAACATCATTCATATATTGAGTCTTATCCATTGACCTCCACTCATATAAAACCAACATCCACCAAAACATATGATGGGTACTGGGCTTATCCTCCTGCAATCTGAGGGTGACTTTCATTACTAACATTCTTGGTGTCGTTGCAGGGGAATGAATTGAAGACATTTCCCTGGGATAGAATGACAAAGAGCTTCTGATTCTGAAGGTGCATTATATATCAGAACCATTGAAGATTGCAATTTTCACCTGGCGACTCCACAATCAAAGACTCCACTGGGAAGGACCCCGTTGACATAAATATGACCAGATGACCATACCGAAGGGGAAGACCAGGTATCATTTTGTGATCTTTCTTCATGAAATCCTATTTTTATTTATCAGCTCATTTCTCTCTCTCCCTTTACATATAAAAAAGATTATCCTCTACTTTGTCTATTAGATGATAATAAGCCTTACTTTATTTATCCATCCTTGGAAGAAGAAGACATGCCCTCTTCTTGTGTTGTAGATGTTGATCTTGTGTCTTCACCTCAACCTATTCATAAAAGTGAGATTTGTATTGGATTTCCTCGTGAAATTGATCACCCTTGTAGCCTTGAGGGGGTTGAAAATGATTCAAAGTCTTCTTAGATCTCATTTCCTTCCGTTATTATTATCAAGCTTTCCCATATTCTTGTTAAACCTCATATTCAGCCCATAAATTTTCAAGCTAAGATTAGAGACAAGATGTTTAAACCTTTAAGGTTGCCACTTGACCTTCATCCTTATCCTCTTTATTCCTTTGAGTATCTTCCTCGGTTTTCTAGGGAGGATCATGTTACAGTTGAGAGGCACCTAGGGCCTTTGAGAACTTTGTTGATCATTTTGATATTGTTCATGAGGATGTTTCCATGAGGTTTTTCTCACATTCTTTGTCTGGAGATGTTGTTGTGTGGTTTAAATGTCTCGAAGTCGGTTCTATTGGTTCTTGGATCGAGCTATGCCATGCATTTTTAAAGTGTTGGGGCAAGAACAAGTCCCTTGATCAGTACTGGTTTGAGTTTAATGCCTTGAGGAGAGGGGAAGAGGAAGCCTTGGTTGTCTTCAACATGAGGTTTTATAGCGTTTATCATAGTATGCCTGTGGAGATCAGACTCACAGAGACTACTGACATGGTGTACTATGTCATGGCTCAGCATCCAGAGCTTGTTCTTCTTCTGAGAGAAAGGAAATATTCATCCTTAAGACACTTGTTCGAATATGCTGAAGAAGTCGAAGAGAACATCAAGGCTAGCAAGGGGGTTTGTACACAATCATATCATGAAAAATTGTATGTACATAAGCAAGAAGACTGTCAGTATGTTTCAGATTCTGAGAAAGAAGACTGTTAGTATGTTTCAGATTCCGAGCAAGAAGACAATGAGTATAATTCAGATATAGAACAAGAACAAGGAGGTAGGTGTGATTCACATTTGGAATCAGATTCTTCAATAGTTGTAGATTTTTCTATGGGTAGGGAATGCATATCAATCTTATGATCAATTTTCAGAACATTTTGAGCATGAAGTAGTGGTTGATTGCATAGATAACTATATGTTCTTGACTAATCATGGTTGTGATGCTTTAAATCCTATTGTGCCATTATCTTATGATCATTCTTATGAAGGAGAGACTGCAATTGTTGGTGATGAAGAGTTGGTTTCGAAAGAACAAGGAGGTCATTTATTTGCAAGCAGAGAGGCATTTACAGAGGAGCAACCTGGTCCTCTAAAGAAACCATAATTTTGTCACCTTATTCATGATCCTGTGGCCATATACATGGAGTCGTATGTTTCATATTTTCTGAAATTTTCAAATGGCATTATTTCACTGATACTTACAAGTGAGTATGGTTTCATGAAATATTTCCAAGACCAGACTATAGCTCATTTTCCTTTATTCATTAATGAAAATCATTGGGTGGAAATCAACCATCCTGGACTCACAGAAGACACAGAGCAACATGTAAAGGAGGAGCTAAGTGGGCAGTTTTTCTCCTATCCAAAACCTGTAAACGAGCAAATATCACATGGTATTAGCCAACCTGCATCAGTTCTCCACCCACCTGTACACTCTGAGAAAGTCAAACGATGGGTGAGCAACAATGAAGGACATAAATTAATTTCTTGCTAGTTGATCTCCCCTGATTATAAATTTTGTAACCTTGTAGGGCTATATATGGAGTTGTGTTTTCCAAACGCATTGGATCCTGCATAATTATTCACCTTATCATCATTTGAGGGTAGGGTCAGTGTTCCAATCCATGTTCTCATTCTTCTGTCATACCTCCCTAGTTTTTTGTGGATCATCTGCAGTAAAGAGAAGAATTATATTACCAGACAGTCTAGGTGGCTATGGTGGAAGTTTTCTTTCACCTAGCACCTTGTAAAAAGTTAGTTAGCCTAAGATTGTATATAAATAAGCTCCTTCTAGATCCCACGTGTTTGTTTTCATTTTTAGTAGATAGTGTACATATTTCCCTGTTTTCTTCGGCGAAAGTTTTGATCTAGACTCCATAGACCAACAACTAAGGCACTGGAACTACACATTCTTGGCATCTCGCAGGGAGCATGCCATCCCCTATGGAGCCAAATGTTATCACATAAGACTGTCTAAGGGTCGCAAGGTGGCCTAGTCCTTTGCTTGCACAGATATCAGCCTTGAGCTCAAAATTCATATTTCAAAGCAATCTATTTCGCGCTTGAAGCACAAGTAGCAGGCAGTTTTAGTCTTTCGACAGCGAAGATTCCTGAAGCAGTTCAGATCCATGGCTCACTGAAATTCGAAACCTTAAAGTTGCTCGAAGTATAGCACTAGGTAAAAACCCCAAAGTAAGCATGAGCCATTTATCTTGAGGGGGACAGATGACAGTTGATCCAAGCATTCGGGAAATAAGCTTCGGGAGTTTAGAAGTGAGAAATGCATAAAAATTCCAAAGAGCCAAAGCCCAAAATCCTGAAGCAATCCTAGACCATTGATCTCAAAATCAACAGGTAGTCATTGATCTTAGCGACAGTGCCTCCGAAAGTCTCGAAGGCCCGAAGCGTCGAAGTCTTGAAATCCTGAAGTCCCAAAGCGCCCGAAGGCCTGAAGCGTCGAAGTCTCGAAGTCCCGAAGCACCGAAGTCCTGAAGTGGCCGAAGTGTCAAAGTGCCCGAAGTCTTGAAGTGGCTGAAGGCCCAAATATATTCAGAGCCATTGATCAGCAGAAGCCATGTGTCATCAGATCCATAGATCTGGGTAAAAGAATTGAAGGCAAGACAAGGTTTGAGATTTGATTTTCCCGGAGCTCGGAGACCCGAAGTGGATTGTATCTGTCGATCTCAGGAGGGCCACATGTCATCAGATCTATGACTCCAAGTAAAATCCCTTGGAATCCCAGGTTTGAGATTTGTTTTTCCCGAAGTCTGGAGCCATGAAGGGATCTCAGCCGTCGATCCCTAGAGGCCACATGTCATTAGATTCTTAACTCTAGATGTTTTGCTTCAAGGAAAAAATAAGTTTGAGTTTTCATTTTCTTGGAGCTCGAAGACCCGAAGGAGATCTCATCCATCAATTTAAGATAATACGTGGTATTCATCAGTGTATACATGTGGTACACTCATTGGTCGTGACACTTGGCACCATTCGACAATGACACGTGGCACTTAATCCAGGCAGCTGTGGGCATATCATTAGCTTCTTTCTTAGTGACATGTGTCACTTCTCTTTCATGACACATCTACATGGTGACATCTGGCCTCCACGTCAGAACATCGTTCAGGAGGTGTTATTGTTTAGCACCAAAAGTAGCACCCCACCCGAGAGCACACTTTTGGTAGATCCTAAAGTTGGTGGGCGAGTAAGATTGGCGGTGGTGCCAAATCTAGCCAGTGCAGTCAGATCTCAGATCATGACCAGATTAGTGGGCATAGTCTATTATGGGGACGCAACATGCTCGGGCGATAATTTTCTTGAGCGGTCTCGCAATTGAAACTAAGGTAAAGAGAAAGTGCTACATGGAAAAAGGTGATGGATTGTGGGCCCAAAATAATTCTGAAACTATACTACTTTTGAGCGGCCCTACAATCACATGCTTGTATAACATCCTATCCAAGAGCAGCGAGTGGCCACCCCCTAAGCATTAATTCACATTGCAATCCCAAGGAAAGGAAATTAATGAAAATAGAGCTAGTGGTTGAAACCTCGACTCACTCCATAAATGGAAGTGATGGAAGTCCAGGCCGTGGGGATTGAACCGTCAGCCCGTGGTACCCCTATGGGAAAATTTTCCTACAAAACCCATGCCGATCTGAGCTCGTGTATGATAGAGGGTTGCATGTTCAGTTCGACAGAAGAACTCACCAATGAAAATATTTGATTATTGTGACCAGGTCATAATCTTGGTAGTGGCGTATTGTTCTGAGTATAAATAGATAGTTTTAATATTTTGTTATCATCATCAACTGGTTGAGCAGAGCTCTCTATTTTGTAATTTTTTGATGCCAGAACTGTTCTCTAGTTATGTATAAGATTTGAGACTTTCATATTAATAGAGGTCAATCTCTTTTCATCTCTTTGTAAAAATTGTGCTAAAACACTCAGGCATGGAGGATTCAGTCGAGGGTTGTTATGTTGTTGTAATTTAGGTTTGATTGCAGCAATATCATGACCAATTTTAGTCATCTTCCTTGTGATTGTTTCCCCTCTTACACTGAATGGCTCGGGCATGGAGGATCCATTGAAGTTGTTGTAGATGCATGGTGATGTAGGTTTGATCATTGTGTTGTTGTGACTATGTTGTTTTGATATATTTCAGTGTCTGAAGCTTGAGCTTAAGAGTGATCTTGAGTTTGAATTTTTCTCCTCCAAGCTGCTTGAAGGCCTGATGCCCATAGCAGTCTTGTCCACCTTTCTTACTAAGTCTTCCCTCTGCTCACACTTCAACTCAATTCACTGACTGAAGTTAGTTGTGGCCCTCACTTCCTTGTGCATTTCTTGTCCAGTTCTATGTTGAACATCATTCATATATTGAGTTTTGTCCATTGACCTCCACTCATATAAAACCAACATCCACCAAAAACTTTGATGGGTACTGGGCTTATCCACCCGCAATCTGAGGGTGAATTTCAATGCTAACGATATGTTTATCACTTGCCATTGCAGTGACCAAGGGATGGTAATTCCATCAGATGGATGTAAATAATATATTTCTTCATGACGATCTCTATGAGGATATATATATGGAGCAGTACTAGGGATTTGTGCAGGATTCATCTTTGGTCTGTTGATTGAAGAAGTCCCTTTATGGCCTCAAGCAGGCCCCAAGGGCATGGTATGCCAATATGGCCTCCTTCTTCTTGTCACATAACTTTCTACATTGTAAGTAAAACTCGAATGTTTACATGCTCATGACGAATGATTCACTTATACTCCTAGTTTTGTATGTTGATGATTTTATCATTACCCGTTGCTTGAATTCAATGATTTTTGCAGTCAAGAGGATTTTGAATGAAAGGTTCTTGATGACGAACATGGGTCTGCTACATTTCTTCCTTGGACTCGAGATCAGTCAAGATGCATCAGGCATCAAACTATCTCAGGCCAAGTATGCACGAGATCTCCTCGAGATATTTCACATCATAGACTGCAAGTATTCCCTAACTCCTTTCCTATAAAGAGTTAGGATTGAGGATGGCGGGAACACTCCATTAGTGGAAAACACACTTTATAGACAACTAGTGGGGATCTTGTTGTTTCTCACACACTCTAGACCATAACTCTCATATGTAGTTGGAGTAGTGTCCAGGTTCATGCAAGAGACACATGAACTACATTGGAAGGATGCAAAGCGTATCCTTTGATATTTACAGGGCACCATCACCTTTGGGATTCACTATGTAGTAGAATCGACATTGACCTCATTGGGCTCACTAATTTTGAATAGGATGATGATATCATTGATCTCAAGTCCACATCTGCTTACTCACTCAATCTTGGTTCTATGCCCATCTGTTGGTCGAGCAAGAAGCAGGCTTCTGTTGCTCTATATTCAGTCGAGGAAGAGTACAAAGGGGTAGTTAACATAACTATTCAGGCTATGTGGCTACAACATTTTCTCACTGAGTTGAGCATTCAGTTTCATCGACCGGTCGTCATTTGGTGTGACAACCAGAGCACTCTGAAGTTC
>ML806727.1:111650-127573 GCA_009831015.1 Picea engelmannii
TACCTTCAGAAATCAAAGAAGCTTCAATTAGTATGAAGGAAACTACAGAAGATTAGATCATGAACCCAGATGGACTACATCACAAAGAAGGTCACTTACTCCCAAGTATCAAAATTTATTTCTTAGTCATTGTTATACTTGCAAAAATTCTAGACATAAGACAATTAATTGTAGAATCAATGAAAGGAACAACTATGCAAGAAACATGAATGGTGTAAATAAAATATATGGAGCAAATCGCGGATTTGTCAACATAAGTTATAATTCATTTGCCCCATTGATGGACAAAAATATTGTATACTACAAGTGTAATTATCTTGGTCACAAAGAACGAGATTGTCAATATATGAATGAATATGATCCTATGCCAAATGTCCCTATGCCAACCACAGTATGGAGAAGGAAAGATATTCCAAACAATGAAGGTTTTTGAATAGCATTGACCACTGAAGAATGTAAGGAAGAATATGAATGGTACATAGATAGTGGATGTTCTTCACAAATGACCAAGGATCAAGACAAATTCATCATCTTGAAGAGAAAGGGTGGCAATGTTGCAATTGGAGATGACTCATCTGCCAAAATACTTGGAAAAGGTGTAGTAGATCTTGGAAGAAAAAATGTAAAAGAAAAGAATGTCCTATTGGTTGAAGACTTGAAGCATAATCTACTCAGTGTTAGTAAAATGTGTGATCAAGGATATACTCTTATGTTTGACTCACAAAGATGAAAAATCAAAGAAGAAGGTTCAGGAAGATTGGTTGCAACTGGAACAAGAAGAATAAGTAACATATACATCCTAGATCCAAAAAAAATATCCAAGGAAGAAAGAGACCATAAAAGTGAAGTGTTATTAAGTGCTATATGTTCAGGGGGAGCAACCCCAAAGAAGAGAGATACATTTTTCCATTAAACTCAAGGGGAGCAGCCCCTCTCTTTTCCGTTGATGTCAAAGGGGGAGATAAACCAGGAGCATTAGGATGGGGGGAGCATGAGTGTTTACATCAATGAAAAAGGGGCAGATTGTTGGAAGATTGGTTGTTGTCATTGATGTCAACCCTAGTCATTGGTTGTAGTCATTGATGTCAACCACGACCATTGGATTTTGGACCCCACAGTCGATCGAAGTAGATAGACATGAAGGAAATTATAAATGAATATACAACACCCATGGATGGATATACATCATGCCTCTTATGGTGGTATGTGGCACGTCATGTGGATCCTCATGTTTGAGGAGAAATGAATTTTTGAAGATGACAATGTGAATTGAACCAGAAACTACATGTCGGCCCTAATGTTAAAAGTGACATAAAGGGTATAAATACATATCATTATACATTCATTTTAATCACACACAAGTTTTTTAATGAACAAGGAGATATAAGTTGAATCTCAAAGGAAATATGAAGTAAATAAGGCCGAATTTCAAGGGAGGATGAAGTCTTTTAGTGATGTGTTCTAAGGTATGTTATTTACAGGTCATCTTACAATTTTTGCTATAACGTTTTTTCTAGAAGGATTCAGATTGTGAAATTTGTAGGCTGTTGAGAAGACATATCTAGGTATTTTTTGTAAACATTTCAGCTCTTTATTCTCTATAGGTTTGGAGATACACTCTGTGGAAGATAGGGTTTTTGACTAGTCCTGAAGGTAGCCATAAACAGGTGTTCCGGGTAAAATAGACATAACATATTCATAGAGAATTCACATTAAGTGAGATCAATTTTATTGGAAAGAGTACGGGCTTTAGTTTACTGTGTACAAATTCCATAATATTATGTTAAATATTGAGCGCGGGGCATGCTGTACAAGTTCGGTCTTATGAATAAACCATAATTGAATAAGGTCTACCATTTTCTTTATAACTCGTTTTTTGGGAGGATTCAAGGAGTGAAAATTGTAGGAGTTTTAGAGAATACATTGAGTTATATTATCTACATGATCAGAGTATTCTAAGAAGTGAAGAATTGCACAAGTTGAAGAAGTCTCAAGAAGCATTATCAGGTTATATGTGATGGTTAGTTGATGGTGATAATTTAATGTAAAGTATTATTATCTCTCATATATTCTTGTGTGGAAGGAAGGGGCAAGGATGGAGAGGTAAACCCTCTCTTGATATTTGAGGATTGTATATTCCTTTTGTAGGTTTATCCCTCCCTTTATATTTGGAAGCTGTAGCTACCTTTGGAAGTCATTACTTCCCTTGAACAATAACTATTGATTATTTCTCATATATTGTGCATGGTGTATTGTGGTGTATTGGTGTAACTCTTCTACTATTGCTCATTTATCATTGGATATAATTGAATTTATAATTTGGTTTAAGTATAAGTTGATTTTTTTTTTAAATTGTACTTGATATTGATTCACCCCCCTCTCAATATCAACATAAAGGGTTAGTTTTATGCATCCTTAATGGTTGTAGGTTAGTTTTTTAACATAATAAAGAATAAATGGTTGAAATGGGATGCCTCAATGAAGAAAGAGAGACAAAGGCTCAAAGAACAACTTCCAAAAGAGAAAAATTTAAAACTTGAAAATTTCATGTTTATAAGGCAACAATTTATTTCTCCAATGCAAAAAATAATGACTAGTTCCTTTAATAATTGGGTTATTGGAGTCAAGAAAATAATAAGTTATAGGTAATACCTCCTTTAGGGTGTAAATCCTCTTACTCCCCAAGGAAAGTATCCCTAGATAGGGTTTAGGCTAAGAGGGTGTATGCACTTATACTTATCTTAGAAAACCCTTGTTAAACCAATACAATGTAAGCATAAAATGATGGATATTGAGGTGGGGGTGTATTCCCTTATACTTCCCACCTAGATCTATAAAATAACCTTGACTTGAATAAAAAATTATAGAACAATGAAAAAATGCCTTACCAATTCAACGAAAAGAGCTAAGACAAACCACCACAATAGAAAAAGAAGATCCTTCCAAGGCTAGTGCATCACTTCCATCAACCTAACCAAAGAGATAGACATACACAAGAGCACGAGAGAGAGAAACTATCCAAAGAGAGAAAAAATTGCAGTCCAATACTTCTCAAAATGGGAGAGTTATGTGTTTAAAATGAGATCTTATGATCTCTATCTATACAAAATTTCAATAAGATAGTTTGTCCACATAATTTTAGGGTAAACCACAATATTAGGGATCAAAAAACCTATTATTTCCCCTTTAATTAGGGATAAAAACAATTCACTTAAAATTATACTTTTTACACAAATGAAAACCCTAAGAGTGATGCCACCCCTTTAGGAGGGATGTTTTGGCACTTTTAGGCCAAATGTTCAGTTGGAGATGATAGGGTTGGGCCTCCAAAGGAATTTTTTCTCTAATCCAACCTTATACCTCTCAATACAATGGTTTCTTCCTTCAAAACATGTCATGTGTATCGATCACCACCACAAGCCCCTCAAGCATGATGACAAGCCTCCAAAATTTGATTTTTTTCCTCTCCTAGGTAAAACGTTTAGCATGTGAGGGATAGGTCATGTCTTTGAATTTATATTCTAGGCCTCCAAACATATGTCTCTCTCATCTATAATGCATTCCCTTGGAATCCAACATGTGGGCTTCAATCCCCATGGAATCCCAAGCTAGGCTTGTTCCTCCAAAATTGTCCACCAACTAGGTCCTGCAAAGACAAATAAACACACCCTCCAAGGATCTCAATTCAAAATATCACGAGGAGAAAATAAAATCAATACATGATCCACCTAAGCATGTGCATCAAATATTACCATGTCAAACAAGTAAGTTCTCAAAGACATTATGCAACTTTCCAAGTATTGAGTCTCATTTTTGACATATATAATGCCCTACATTACCTTGTATCTGATCCTTTTTGCCTATGTTATAATCCTATACTTGACTATTTCCTCCCAAACGCATACCCAATGAACTTATTCATGTGCATAAGGGGTAAATTATGATTAAGGCATAATTTGTTTAGTTTTTCTTGAGTTAATTTGATTAAATGTTTGATTTTGCATGATCCTAATTGTTTGAATCTTAGGAAGTTTTGATCTGGTACTATCACACTCTATGTTATTCCGGTACTTCCCATGTGCCTAATCCGGTACTCAGGATTATGACTGTGTGTATTCTGGTACTAAACAACTACCTACAGGATTTTGGTACTAGCATTCTGGTACTCGATTTTCACCTCAATTTTCAGGCCGATGACGATGGACATACAAATTTGGGGACATGGGTTTTTTCCAGAGCAGTGTTTTCATTCAGAATCATGGGACATAATCTCCATATCGTACATGTGTGGACCTCTAGCTCAGGGGGAATGATTCATCCTCAATCTTTGCCAATTTTCCAGAAATTCTAAGATCATGCCCATACTTGTGGGAACTGTATTTCCTTGATTAGATAATGGTTGTACTCAACCTCCATTGATGGAAAATGGTTTTTATTTGGATTGGATTGTCTATATCCAAAATTATAATGTAAAAATCATATAAATTGAGTGATGGCTAAGCCAAAAGGGAGAGGAATTGTTATGTTGCAGATTCGATTTCTAAACATATTGTCTTGGTAAACTTGTTGAAGAATTAATATGAGATTAAGTTCATTGACTCCAAATGTTATTTAAAGTTTACTATTCTGTGAGTTCCCTCTAAGCTTCCCCATTGGCATCGGCAAGGGACACCAGTCCAAATTGGCAAGCTTACTGTAATTGCAACGTGGATCTAATTTCTGTAAGTATGTCTATAGAGTGATTATGTACATATCAATTGTGAGTATAAATGTTTGATGTAAATAAGTTGTAAGTTACAACATAATCTAAGTGTGAATGCATCAAAAGCTGTGAACAATAATCTAGTGGTAGATTTATAATCATTTATAATTTATGTGTGTGAACATTTATGATTTATGTGTGTGATAATTTATTTATGAATTGTGTCCTTTTAATATCATCTTTTATCTTGCAAAGTGTGGCAGTACAGAAACAATTTAAGAGTCCATATTTCGCATTACATGAGCCAACGCATGGAACATCTCATTTAAAATCCTTGTTTCTTGTGTATAAATAAAGTAACTTTTCATAATTGTGAGGTTGCATTAAAATTCCTTTTTTGATTTGAGGAGTGTGCAGAATTAGACAACTTGCAATTTGATATTGAAGAGAGTGACTACAAGAGTAAGATCAGAATCCATCTTTCACCTTCATGAGCTAGTAAATAGACGATCTTGTTTCTTGTAAGAGAGCCTTTGGAGTGCATGTTAGCTAGAGTATTTTATTTGAATTTTGTTCTTTAATTTTTGCACAGTGTGTAAAACATAGATTAAGGACTGCAAAACAGAGTGTTGATTGTTTTTAGTTTAGTTTCTCTAGGAGATAGAATCAAAGTTCATATTTTCCTTTCATGAGCCATCAATGAATAGGTCCATCACCTAAGAAATAACTTTAGATCATATGCCTGTTTATGAGTTTTTCTTTCTAATTTTTGAATTGTGTGAAGAGTGTTATCTTTGAAGTGTGAAAATAGAGTATTGGATTTGGATGGTTTTCTTGGTTGATCTATACTCATCAGACATAGGAACCTATCTGTTATCGACACATATAGTGCATCAAATCTACTGATTACGAATCCCAGATTGACATTTAAATGAGTGTAAGATATATATTGAACATATTTGTACACCAACACCTAGCTTGGATATGGGAGGGTTGACGAGGTGTCCTATTGGGTAGATTTTCCCTAGGTCAAGGAGTGTTTCCCAAGTGATCCCTCTCTAAGCTATGTGAATTGGATGAAGTGGTTAAGGATCACGACTCAATGGGAATGGGGTTCATGACATATAAGGGGTTGTAGTGTCTCATTCATGGATTCCTTTGTACAGGGTGTGTGGCACCTTCGTTTACAATGCAATTTTTCCAAGCCCATCATTTTTTCCATTCTTTGTTTCTTTCACATTTTAAGGACACATTGAAGGCCATTGTCCTGGCGTGATGTCTAGATAATGAGAGTGTCACTCACAAATACCTTGCAAAAATGAGAAGGTTGGCTCGTGATGAGACCTACTTTCTCTTAATTGTGCAACTAAGAGCCACTACCCTAGCTTGGTGGCCCAATGATGGTAATCTCATACTGCTAGATACCCATGATCATGATAAGATGGATCATGATGAGACCTCATACCCTTCAACTAACTCCCTAATAATTCTATCATTTGTTCTTGTGGGTCCCCCTTTTCTTATAGATGAATGTTTTATTTATTTTTTGGGGATCCCTAGGCGAAGCAACTGAAAGGTTTATATACAATATTTTATCTTTTACCCAACAAAAATCCCTCTGGGCCTTTAATCCTTTCTTCCCATAGAATGAGGGACAACCCCTTATTGGGTCAATAAACCATAAAATCCAAAGATATAAGGAGATGGGGGGTTTAAATTATGAAAAGTGGTAAGTATGGTCGGTAACTATATGATGGATCTTCAAGGGAATTCCTAGTAGAAAACCCATTTCCAAGGAATACCACTTAGTATGGCACAATGTAAACCACCAAGGTGAAGTAGGGAAAAATGAATAACACCCAAGCATATCTCATGAAATCTAAAGTATTCTAAGATACAACATACTCAAATGCCTCAAATATTGAAATGAAACTCACCATAATACCTAACTTGTACCTCATGGAGGAAGGTCGAGTGCCTCTCGTAAGCCATATGGTGTGGTGGATTCCATATGAAAATATATGACCTTTGTGGTGGTGAGAAGGGTCTCCATCTGTGAAAATTGATACTTTTGGTCATGTAGTCTCTTGACACTCCATATTTGCAACCTGAGGGCCTTGAGACATAATCTCCTTAGTTATCCCACAAAATGGGGATAAAAATACCTATTGTGACAAACTATTCCATTGAAATATCCATGGAAGTTTATATATTAGAGTAAATCTAACAAAAGAGAGTCTTCCCTAGTATCCCCCAAGAATCCCTAGGCAAGATACAGTCGATTCTAAGGCCTCCTGTGTACCTACTCAACCTACCACCAATGAAATAAGATAGGAAAGGTAAGGATAAGGTGGTAAGTTTGTGAAATTTCCATATTTTTATGGATGAGTATCTAGGTCAATTTATAAGGATTAACGAGTTGTTTTAATGCTCAAGAGGATCACCAAACACTAAACAAGAAGAAAAATCTATTGGCTACTGTAAAACTTGAAAGAAAGACAATGAATAATAACATTAATACAAGTTATGACAACAACATTAAAATTGACCATTGAACAAGTGATAAACCATTAAAGAAAGAGGGATTAAACTAGTGGTTTATTAAATAATATCCAAAAGTATAAATGCATATGACAACCCTAACACCCTATACATTTAGCACTAAAAGGCTGAAATAAAATATCAACAATGCAATTTAGGATTTAAAAATGATTATTAAGTCAACAATATGCATGAATATCATAGCGTCCTAGTCTTTTATGGCTGAAAATGAATATATTGTTGTCATAAAACCCTAATCCAACCCTAAAACAATAAAAAGAGATGGAATTTAGAACTTTTTAATTGACTATTGGAGAATGACTAGTGCATACTATATTTTTTGGCATATGGGGTCAATTAAGGACCCCTTTGAATATATTTAAGTGAATCTAGGGTTGTTCACTAATAACCATATAAGATCCTCCTAGTATGTTACTAGGTATTCAAAGATAGTTCAAGGGAAGGTTCTTCACTAGTAACCTTCCAAGAGTTTTAACAAGAAGGGTTTGTTCAAGAAATATCCAACAGAATGCAAAACCATCACTAGAGAAGCAAAATTACACTTACATTCAATCATAAATAAAACCACAAGATAACAAGAAACTACTTACTCAAGAAATATTTCATCCATAAAAACCCCAATAATGAACATCCATGAATGATCCAGATTTATGAGTGGAACAAAATGAATAACATAATGAATACAATATAATATAGATACATAGAAAAACAATAGATATCCAATGAACACTAACTTCTATTGAATAAATAAAATAGGTTAAAACTGTAAAACTACAGAACTGAAAACAACTTGCTTGAATGGTGGTAGTTATCTCTGAGAAGAGATGTGGTTGTTGCACGCATCTGTCTGAGCATAATGATCACAATGAGGCTCCAAAGGAATTTTTAACATTACTCATGAATTCCAAAACCCTAAACATCCAAAAATATAACCCTAGGAGATGAAACACCAAAAGTTATGTGGGCCCCGATGGGTAAGTTGGTACTTCAACTTCATGGGGTCATAACTTTTGCATACGACCTCTCTTTTAGGCACATGATAACCCGTTAGAAAGGTATTTTTGAGAACTACACATTATGTCATAAAAAACTGACGTTGTCTACATTTTGATTGTGGTAAGCCAAAAAAATCATTGTTTAGGGACCCAAAACGACCCTAGAAGTATAGAAAGATGTATTGAGATGAAAAATTCCAAAATAAGCCAATTGGATTAGGTGGGTGACCACCAATATCCACCTGGAAGTTGTGTAGGGCTTTAGGAAACCCTGAAAGTGTAGAACCCACAATTACAAAGAATTACAAAAGAATGTGTTGAACTAAAACTGTCAAAAGGAGCCACTTGGAATAGTTGGGTGGCCACCAATATCCACCTGGATCAATGAAACAACAAAATAATCCACAAGCCATGTTCACTAAAAAGTTTCTCTAACTATCCATCCATAGTGATTTCTATAAGAGAGAAAGTAGTAGTAGACAAGTAGTGATGAGTTTCCAAAATTAGCAATGATTTACAGGTGATGATTTCTTCTCTTATTTATATGATTCATTCTCTTATTAGAAATCACCCTTCCCATCCATTAGAAGTCCTAAAAACATAAAATAATTCCTTTATCAATAATAAACCTTAGATATAAGGCCAATAAACATGAAATATACATGATACATGAGTGGATAGGTCACTAACATCCCCAACGATGCCTCCAAGATGAAGTAAACATTCTCTAAATATAAAACACCCATCATAAATGTGTTCTCAACCTCAAATGTGTGGCATGTGTGGCCTCATAAATTAGATGAATCGCTCCAAATGGTGTGTAGGGGATCAAAAAGTGAAGTGTTTCCTTCAATAGGTGCATTAACATTTCATATTCAAGTGGTATATTATCCCCAACATGTGTGACATCTCATCAAAAGGTGCCACATCATCATCAAAAGTTACAATGTCCCCTCAAATGGTGAAACATTCCATCAATATATGTCAAATCACCATCAAAGGTGAAATTCCCTATCATCAAAGGGTAATATCGTACTATTGGATTCAGTGGTATGATATTGTCATTGATGTCAAATTGGGAGAAGAAGAACATTAACCTGAATCTCAAAAGGGAGAACACACTGTAGAAACATTGTCAAAAATGAAATCCCCATAGTAAAACTCCAAAATAATCGAGGAGGAATCATGTCCACTGATGTAGTTTTTGGGACAAATTCCGACCGTTAGATCATAGAGGAAACTTGCGTAAAGAAGAGGAGAATCATGATCATCTGATGAAGATTTGGGAATGATTTAGATCGTGACATATAGATTAAATATAGACCGTCAATATTGACTACTAAGAGTCATGGACTGTCAATTGTGGAAATGACGTATGGATGGTCAGCTTGGCATTGACCACTTCGGATAATATCAACCGAAGGAAATTAGCATGAAGGAATTTTATCTGAAGTCGAAGTTTTGAATTAAAAGTAAGTTGTTGTATCTAAGGAGAAATTCGATATCAATGATAGTCATCAAATCAACATTGTGTAGCAACAGTCAACTCTAGTGCTGACTACTCTGACGAAAAGAAGCCAAGAACATGTAGTATTACCCGAAGGCCAAAGCCCCAAATTTCGGAAGTGAATAAGGACCATCAAGATCTGGACAATGCATGATGATCGTTGGATCATGATAGATGAGTCTAATTGTGGTCAACTTCGGTGCTAACCACTTCAGTGAAAAATGGTTTAGAACATGTAAGTTCACCTGAAGGTCGACACTTTGAAGTCACAAAGTAAGACACGTGGCACACACATTGAGAGACCACATCATCATGGTCAGAAAGGACATGTGGCATATTCAGATGGTGACAAGTGTGAAGGTCCAGTTGTCATTTTAGGTATACATAAGTCACAAATATAAGTTACACATGGAAACCACTTAGTTAGTGTCACATCAGTAGTGACATCAACAAGCTATGTCACTCTGAGAGTATGTCCTTCGGAGAAAACTAGTTTCAACCACCAACACATTCCCGAAGCATCGAAGGACGAATTCATTCTCAATCGTTAATAAAGAACGGGTAAAGGACAAGGACATGAGTGATTCACATCCGTGGATCCGAGATACATATCAATGAGTATAATCTATTTCGGAAGTCAACCAAAGTGGTTTGGAAAACCACCCTTCCAATCTTCGAAATGATTTGTCTATGGTGTGTGGATAGGAATTTTATGGTTCAGAGGTTAGAGGATGATTTATCCTTCGTGAAAGTTTGACTCTAAAATAATCCTGGCCATCCATCTCAATGATTTATTAATTCATAGTCGTTGGATTAATCCAGTGGAAGGATAGTGTAATGATTGAAGCTAGATCGTTGATTTGGTTTCGAGAATCATGCTAACCATCAGATCAACCATTGTGAGAGGTAAGCACTTCAAGAAGTTCAAACTTCGAAAGATTGGATGCTTGTAAAGGAGGAATCATGCAAAGGAAAGAGTCTGGAGGACTAGGTTCCAACCCTCGGTCATGAGTTATGAACACATAATCTATGAGACACTAGGAACATCGCTTAAATTAATAAACCCACGGTCCTAGCTCCTGGACTTGTGAAGGTTATTACAATAGGGAAGTGTTGATAAGCACTCCGACAGTATTTTCTCTAGAGGAGTTGGAAAACTACAGAAGTTAGAGTTTTGAAACTATGAAATCTGTAAGTAAACGAGAACCATCCACTCAATTGCAGATTAAGTCTTGATCGTCCAATCTACTTCAGTGAAATGCACTATGGGAGGATTGAATGATTGTAAAGGTTGGAAGTCCCGAAGGAGGAAATTTCAAAATAAAAGACAGTCTTCCATCTCAATGTCCAAATTAAAACATGACCATTGATATTGATAAATGATTAAACACATGTTTTGATTATTAGCTAGCCACCACCTATGGTCATATGGAATAGAGGTCCTGAAGTGTTTCTGTGTGAACTTTAACACACTGAGTAAGAATTTTATCTCAGTCTAAAAGGAATGTTGAACTAGATAGGACCTAGACTTTTTCCTAACTTATCGTAAGTAATATAATACATGCAATGCATTATAAATCTAATAAAAAAACTTAGATCCGATTAATTTAAATTTAGAATGAAATAAAGAGGCATGGAATCGAGTTAAAGGAATCAATCCATACATGTGATCAATTTATGGAAATCCCTCTCATTAAATTTAAAAGCTTTCATGATAATGTATGGCTATCAATAAAGGAAATACAAATGTTATTATTGTTGATTTAAATGGAGAAGTGCAATGGTTCAAAGAAAGAGACACAAGACTTCATAACTCACATCATTTGGACTACTATATAATAAAGAAAGAATGGTAAAGAAGATGTGTCTTTCTAGTCAAGATTAGAAGATCAAAATAGAAGAAAAGTTCAAGAAAAGGACATGATGATATTGATGTAGTGAGGGTGTAATGGAGGAGCAAGGAAGGATTCATATCCTTTACTATATAAGGGATTTGGTTCTTCCTAGGGTTGGTTCCCTAAAGAAAAGGGAATTGGGGCTTCCTAGGTTTGTTTCTCTAAATACAAGGGAGTTGGAGCTTCCTAGGGTTGTTCCGTAAAGACAAGGGAGTTGGTGCTTCCTAGGGTTGGTTCCCTGAAGAAGGGGATTTGTGTCTCCTAGATTTGGTGCTCTAAAAAGGATCAGTGTCCTTCATTATTCTTTATAAAAACCTTGTAATTCATCTCAATTATATTTATATAATTATTTTTACATACAAGTTCGTTGTTGATCTATTGTGGTAATTAATAAAATATAAATTAATTTCTAATTGTTGAAAAAAGGGTAATATTGATTCACCCTCCCCCCCTCAGTATTCCAACAATTGATATCAGATCTAGTGCCTTCAGTACAATCTAATAACTAGAAGGTAGATCCTGAAATAAATGGATCAACAAGAGGGAATGTCTTCCAACAAATCACCATTGTTCAATGGAGGTGGCTATTCTCTCTGGAAAATAAGAATGAAAAGATTCTTGTTGGATCTTGGTTTTGATATCTAAAAATATGTTGTAGATGGTTACACTACACCAGCCAATCCACCCACGGATATTGTAGGAAAGAAAAGATACAATGACAACTCCAGAGAAGTTAATGCCATTCTAGGAGAATTGACAAATTCTATATGTGTGAAGGTTGTGCATTGTAAGTCAACTAAGGAAATATGGGACAAATTGGAAGTTGTATATGAAGGAGATAGAAAATTCAAAGAAGACAAACTACAAACCTATAGAACTCAGTTTGAAAATTTTAAAATGAAAGAAGAAGAGAACATTGTTTAATACTTTCATAGGGTAGATGAGCTAGTTAATTCAATCAGAGCAGCAGGAGAAGAACTTATAGATAAACCTATTGTACAAAATATATTAAGGTCATTACCTATGAGATATGATGCCAATATTTCTACAATTGAAGATAGGATAGAACTTGACAAGATCATAGTAGATCATATTCATGGACTTTTTACAATATATGAGATGAGAACAGGAAATGAAAAACCATCAAAAAGATAAACATCATTTAAAGAATCTAAAACAAAGATGAGGTAGGAGAAAAATACCAATGACGAGTTATTAGATATATCTGATGAAGAAAATTCCAACTTCATAAAGAACTCAAGAAAGGGATTGGGAAATACAAAGGAAAGATTCCTCTAATATGATTCAACTTTGGAAAAATTGGACACTTTGCCAATAAATGTCCTTATGCTAAGCAAGAGGAAAGTGATGATGAAAGAAAATTAAAAAATCAGAAGAAAAGAAAAACTAATGATAAAAATAAGTTCTACAAGAAAAAGAAAACATTCTTTACCCAAGAAGACAATGGCTCTTCGGAAGAAAATGAAGCAGAGGAGCCAGAGATTCTATTTATGGGAATAAAAAATAAAGATGATAATCATTTGGAAGATGAATAATAAGTGAAATTCTAAGAAGAATTCCTTCGTGTAATTGAAGAACTAAGAAAAACTAAGAAACAAAACAGGTTACTAAGGGAAGAGCTTCTAGAGATTGAAGAATCTACTAAATCAAGAGAGAAGGAAGTTTCCAAAACCATCAGTGAATAAGAACAATTGATTAATAAGTTAAAATATCAACCCCAAGAAACCAAAATAAAAGAAGAAATATTGAATAAAGAACTCAGTGAAAAACAACAAATGTGTAAGATATTGGAGGATGAAATAGTTCAACTAAAAGGGAAACTAGAAAAAGAAGATATTAAGTCTAAATTTGAAAACAACTCAAAATTATTGGATAACATTCTTATCGGTCAAAGATCATCAAATGAAAAGACAGGACTAGGATATGATCCCTCTACATAACAAGAAAATGACAAAATCATCTATGCAGATGTTCTTAAGAAAGACATAAATAGAAAAAACAAAAAAAACAATACCTTTTGAAACTATCCCAAATAAACAGAAATATGCAACTTCTACTAATGAAAAAGATAAAGAAAACAATAGAATCATCAAAAGGAATCCCTCCAACGGAAATCAATATATCTTCCTTGGTTATTGTTATTCCTGCAAAAATTCTGGACATAAAGCAATAGATTGTAAAGCTTATAAAGATTACAATCCAAGAAATGTTCAAAGATATGGAAATAATAAGTATAATGCAAAAAGAAGAAACTATAACTCCTTCTCTCCCTTACAAGGCTACAATGTTGAATGTTACAAATGCAACAACTATGGTCATAAATATAGTGAATGTAGATTGCCAAAATATGATAAAAAGATAAATATTCCCGATAATAAAAAAGTATGGAAGAAAAAGAAAACAAAGTGCAATGTAGCCTTATATGCGAGAAATCAAGGATGTTAGTGGTATATAGACAATGGATGTTCCAAATACATGACTGGATATCAAAGAAAATTTATCAAGTTAAACAAGAAAGGAAAAGGAAAAGTGACTTTTGGAGATATTATGTCAGCGAAAAAACTGGGAAAAGGCACTGCTAGTTTAGGAAATAATAAAACCAAAGAAGAAGATGTAATTCTGGTATAAAATATCGAACTTAATCTCCTAAGTGTAAGTTAGGAATGTGACCAGGTTCACATACTTACTTTTGATTCTCTGAAATGTGAGGTTATAAAAAAAGGACACTAGAAAGATAGTGGCATTTTCACCAAGAACATCTAGCAATGTGTACATCCTTAATATAGATGAAGAAGAAAAATGGTGTTTAAGCCAAGTAGATGAAAGATGGATATGTCATAGAAGGTTGGGACATTTAATATTTGACAAATTGAACAAATCCAATGAGAAAAAGGAAGTTAGGGACCTTCCAAAAGTGATTAATCCTTCAAATTCTATTTGTAAACATTGTCAAATAGGAAAGCAAACAAGATTTAGGTTCAAAACAAAAGAGAATTCCACAACAAAACCATTAGAATGTATTCACATAGATCTATGTGGACCTACCATAACTAAAAGTTCTTATGGTGAATAGTATTTTATGTTGATTGTTGATGATTACACAAGATTGACCTGGGTATACTTCCTAAAACAAAAATTAGAAGCCTTTGATAAGTTTAAAACATACAAAGCCCTTGCAGAAAATGAAACAAATATCAAAATTAAATGTCTGAGATCAGACAATGGAGGATAATTTACCTCTAAGGAATTCATTCAATTATGTGAAAATCATGGTATCAAAATACAATTTTCATCTCCCATGACTCCTCAATAGAATGGAGTGGTAGAAAGGAAAAACATAACAGTTCAAGAATATGTAAGAACCATGCTAAATGAAGCCAAGATTTCATAAAACAATCTGGAGAGATACAATCTACACAACAGTCCACATACTTAATAGGTCTCAGTTCAGACCCAACCATGAAAAAAACCCTTATGAACTATGGTTTGGGAGGCCAACATCTATAAAACACTTTAGAACTTTTGGAAGTAAATTCTACATTAAGAATGATGAAGATAACTTAGGAAAGTTTAATCCAAGATATGATGAAGGAATATTTTTAGGGTATTCATCTAATAATAAAGAACACAAATGTAATAATCTTATACTACTAAAGATAGTGGAAAGTGCCAATGTAAATATAGATGATATAAAAAATAGCATATCCCAAGACATTGATAAAAAATCTCAAAAAGAAGATGATGATGTAAAATCTCAACAAGAAGATGATGATGTAGAATCTCAGCAAGAAGATACTAATAATGAAACACAAGAAATTGAACCATATATTGATGAATAAGACAATGAGGAAACACCCTTTCCAAAATCTCCATCAAAAAGAGTTCAAAAGAATCATCATGAAAGTCAGATTATTGGAGATAAAAGTGCAGGAGTGGAAATAAGAAGGAAACTCACTTTTGACTCAAAACAAACAATGTTATCCATAATAGAACCTAAGTTAGTTAAATAACCTAGAAAAAGTAAATATTGGATAGAATCAATGAATGAATAACTAGACCAAATAGAGAAGAACCAAAATTGGGACTAGTTACAAGGCCCAAGGACAAGAATGTGATAGGAGCCAAGTGGATCTTCAAGAAAAAACTAAATGAAAATGGGGAAATTATAAAGAAAAAATCCATATTAGTTTCCAAAGGATATTCCCAAGTGGAAGGTATTGCTTTTGAAGAGACTTTAGCTC
>ML806728.1:21701-38959 GCA_009831015.1 Picea engelmannii
ATCAAGTACTTGTGTGTTACTTGGTGTGGTAGTGAACCACTAGATTGTAGTTATGTACTACTATGGATAGACACAGTTGTGTTCTATTTTTGTTCTAACTGCCTTGAAGACTATCAACAGTTTATTGGAAATAATCACCATCCGGACGAATGATGAACAAAGATTCTCCAGACAGAAATTGGTTCAGAGCATTTACTCCTATAGATTATAAGAGTGGCTCTTGTATCACTCTATGGTGTGAGTGACTTATCTAGCATCATGTCTAATTACTCAGATGAAGTATGGTTTCGAGAGATGATGCAGCTGATGGTGATGGTTATGCTCATGATCTAGTCATGAAATAGTCTAGACGACTATATTGATGCTATCGGGTAAATGGTATGTTTTTGTGCTCAAGACCATTACCTGTAATACCTCCCTAGCTAGGAGGGAGTGTTAATATTATGGTAGTTGCGGGAGGTATTTACCTCCACGTGTGAACCTGACGAGAATAGAAGACTCCGGAAAGTAAGAGAAAACCCTAATGAGTTGGCTAATAACCCTAGAAGTCTTGTCAGCTCAAGAAGATAATTTATATTAGGTTATTGGCCTCCAAGAGAAGAAGTCAGCCATAAATAATAATAATATACTGAACAGACACATATCCAGAAGGAGAAGTCGGCCCCAACAAATCTGGCAGAACCAGTATAAATACAGGGCGCTAGTTCTCATTTTGATACATCTCAGAAATACAGTTCCTAGTTTGGTGCACACTGCAGTTCCCATTTTGGTGTGCACATGTGGAGGAGGGATGCAGGTGCAGTTGCAACAACAACTAGTTTTCAGTATAGGCTTGGACTATCTCTTGGCTAGGGTTTGGACTATCTGATCATCTATTGTTGGTGCGCTATCCTTGGAGGAAGATGCACTACACCTTGTTTGGCTATCTATCCTAGGGTTTTCTTCCGGAGTAATTCTCAGTCAAGGTTAAGGTGCTCGGAGGGTGGGTTCATCCTATGGTTGGGTGACGAGGGTATCATCAATGGCAAAACGAGAACACCATATTCTATATTCTAACACTATTCTTGTTAGGTTTACACGTGGAGGTAAATACCTCCCACAGCTACCATAATATCAACACTCCCTCCTAGCTAGGGAGGTATTGAAGGTAATGGTCCTGAGCAAAAACATACCATTTACCCAGTAGCATCAACATAGTCGTATAGACTATCAATGTCATCAACTGCATCATCTCTAGAAACCATACTCCATCTGAGTAATCAGACATGATGCTAGATAAGTCACTCACTCCATAGAGTGACACAATAACCATTCTTCTAATCCGTACATATGTCCTAGAAGAATAAATGTCCTGGACCATTTTCCTTTTGGGAAATCTCTATCCATTGATCATCCATCTAGTTGATAATCATTTCCAACACCGCTGATAGAATTCAAAGAAATAAGAACAATATCATTCAATCTAACACAATGGTGTCTATCCATAGTAGTACACAACTACAATCTAGTGGTACACTACCACACTAAGTAGCACACAGGTAATTGATTAGTGACGTATAGTCACAAATAGTGGAACACATCCACCATAGTAGTATACATCTACTGTCTAGAGACATACAGTCTTCATAAAAATCATCTGATATCAACCTGCACATAAACAATGTTATGATATAAACTGAATCATCTGGTCCATTCTTCCACTCACATCTGTGATATCTTGGAAGAGCATCTGCCCTCAGAAGGTCAAACATCAATGATGAGCTATCTGGACTATTCTTCTCAAGAAAGGAAGAATAACTATCCTAATTTATGAGCCTGGACCATTCCCCACCCTAGGCCATTCCTCCGACACTAGACAAAGTGTAACCTGGAGAGAATAAGTCTTCCCTAAGGAATGTCTGTCCTTGATTGCTAAACATGGACCATTCCCCACCCTGGGCCATTCCTCCGGCACTAAACAAAGTGCAAATTGGAGAGAATGAATCTTCCCTAAGGAATGATTGTCTGGACCATTTCTTAAGGAAATGATTGTCCTGCACCAACCTACAAAATGGACCATTCCCCATGTTAACCACAATGGGAAATCGTTGTCCGGCGAGGCGGGCCAGTATTCTTGAGTAACCCTCAAGGAGAGAGACTACCCTAGACCATTCCCCATGTTAACCATAATGGGAAACCGTTGTCTATGGTACATCAACAATCCATCGAACCATTTTCATTATGAAAATGACCGTTCGATCTGGACCATTTTTAGAATTGGAAAATACCTGTCCGTTAGAAATCTCAAAACACTTTCCGAACTGGAAAGGAACTACTCATCTTGGACCATTTTTGAACTAAAAAATGAATTTCCATCAATCAATACCACATCAGTGCTCCCTCCCAACCTGGGAGCCATCTCTTCCTTTTTCAATAAAGAAGTCGTCTCCACGAGCTCTAACTTGAGTACACAAACTCTTTCATCTTGGACATAAGATTTACCAAAATGTTTGCTTATCTGCTCATCTGTGGAGATATGTATTGGAGAACCATTTTCTCCTTTCTGGTCTTCATCATGGATAATGTAATTCTTGATTTCAAATGTACTTCAGTTTGGAACACTGGTTTTCTCTGAAGGCTTCATGTAGCTCTGATCTATAAATTATATCATTGTTGGATTCCTCTTTGGTTCCTGCTAGCTCACAACATCATGGAAAGGGTCAAACTGGAACATATCCATTTGGCACTCCTTTTGTCATCATGAGATCTTTGTCATGGATTGGCAATCCATCATCCTGATCTTCTGAGTAATCATTCTGATACAATATCTCTGTTATAGAAAATTTTCACCACGCTTATGTTGTGAATTGGAGGTTCTCCACCAAGTTGTCTTCTTCCATCTGCATACAAGGGTCTCTTTCTGGTATGCCTCAAAGCCTTGAGGTTGCTCTTCATACACTCTTTGTTCAATTGTTCTGGAGAACAGTCTTTGCATTCATCTGATGTAGAACTTCAACCCATGGATATTGCGGATGATATAATGACTCATGTAGAGGTATGTCTGGTTTACTAGAACAAGTAATCATCATAGTCTTCTCCCTCCATCTGGGAGAACCTCTAGTTCTGGATCTTGAAATGCTTGCATTCATATGCACTGTTCTTCATCACAACTTTCAGTTCCTTTGCTTGATTGTTTTTAGTGAGTTCATATCAGGCTGGTAATCTTGTGATTCTTGATACAATGATTGGTTGTTCTGGATTCTCTTTCGTTCTTGGAATATTCATGTTCTTCCTCATGTTTCTCTTTAGCTCTTGGGTCCATGGAGTTTCTTATAGATTCCATGCCCTAAATATTCCAGTTCTTCCTTTCATCATAGGATCATGGACGTGGATGGAAAACCAGGGATACTTTAAGGATTCTCTTCGAAGAATAATTCTTCTAAGGTCGAACTGAACACGTACTGCCTTTCATGGATGCTACCATGGATATATACTTCATCATCTTCAATGGATCATAGGATTATCTCCCTCCTAATCCTTGCTTCATGTATGAGTGAATGTTTTTCTTTTGGAAATATATAATCAGCTCCCTCCATCTAACAGAGTCCATGCTTCTGTCTGCATCCTTATTGTCTTCTACAAAGTGTCATAAGTCTTTCTCCAATTTCCTCTTGATTATTGACTTCTTTCTGTCTTTTATTCTTCTAAGTTTCTTCAAGATTGATTCTGATTTTGGCTTAACTTGTAATAACTTCCACATGATTTGTTTGATGTATTTTATCCTTTCATGTGTATTATCTGACTTGTATAATGATAACAATCCTTATATTGTTTGTTCTTCCATAGGTATAGCTCTTCTTGGAACATATTATCTTCTAAGATATAGATACATAAGATATGTACAAAGACTATTCAAACAAGATATGTACAAGAACTAAGAAGAGTATTTTTACCTTGTCTTAGAAGAAGAAGTTTGTTTTATCCTACTTGGTCTTCTTTGTAGGTTCCTTTTCTTCAGCAACTAATTCTTTGCATGTCCCTTTCATTTTCTTTAGTTCGGTACAATGATTATTGTAGTGACCATACTTTTGACAGTTGAAGCATTGTATTTCTGACATGTCTTTCTCTTGATTTGGCTTCTTCCTTGAACCGAAATTCCTTTTGTTCTTGAAATTCTTGAATCTTGCTGTAAAGGCTTGATCATTGTACTTCTTTTGGGGTTTCTCTTTTGCACTGATCCTTGATTCTTCTTGAGCACAAGTCCAAAGTTCTTCAAATGTAGGATACTCCTTCCTTGTGTTCATGCTTGCAGAAAATGCATCCCATGTCTTGGGAAGACCATTGAGTACTATGTTTACCAATTCCTTCTTTGAAATGATCTCTTAAATAGCTTGTATTTGATATCTTAACTGGGACATTCTCACAAAGTATGATGTTATGTTGTCAACATCATTCATGTTCATGTCATAGAGCTCATTCTTCAGACTCATTACTTGTCCAATGTTTTTGTCTGAGAAGAGGTTTGTTAAGGCATCGTACATCTTCTTCGATGAGTCAATATGGGAGATGTATGGTATCAAGTGGTATTTTATAGAGTCCACTATGATACTCATGGCATTGATGTCACCATATTTGAACTTTTCCATAACTGCAACGTTCTACGGTTCTTTCTCTTTTCCTTCTTCAAACTATGGTTTCACGATCTTTCCTTTCACGATATCCAACACTTTATTCTTGGCAAGGATGAGGTCAATCCTTGTCTTCCACGCTCTAAAGTTATAGGCTCCATCTAACTTTTTTTCTAACTTCATAGAGTAAGTCATGGTTGTTTTGACTTGGTCAACCCTAGATTTGACCAAAAAATCAAACATGATGTCTTGGCTTGATGAGAGTATCAGGAGATGCGCTAGGCTAGGGTGCACTGGTCTATCTAGAAATTAGGTCAATCCCTTCACTTAAGGTGCCTCAACGAGAGGATTAGGGTTTTTGCAACTACACCTGCTAGTAACCCTAGTGACAGTGCTTTGGTGACTACTCCTGCTAGAAACCCTAGAGGCAGTTATTCAATGAGCTTAATATCCTTATGGCTATGCTTCCTTCCAATGGTTAGACTGAATGAAGGAGGTGTGGGACCATAACATGTTATAATATAATGGATGTGCTCTGTTTACCATCGACAATATCACTATTGTCACCCAACCATAGGCCGAAGCCACCCTCCGAGCACCTTAACCTTGACAGAGAATCATTCTGGAAGCAAACCCTAGGCTAGATAGCCAAAAAAAGGGTAGCGCACCTTTCCCCAAGGACAGCACGCCAAACACGAGCTGATCAGATAGTCAAAACCATAACCAAGAGATAGTCCAAGCCAAAACCAAAATTTGCTAGCTGCAGCAGCTGCAACGGCAACTCTCCTCCAAACTTGCGCACAAACTGGGCAACTACAGTGCGCACAAGTGCTGCTTTGCAATTCTGAGAATGCCTGCCAGAATGAAGAATGGCTTCCTGTATTTATACTAATTCCGGCTAACTGCCTGGGCCGACTTCTCATTTTGGATACCTATTTACTCATTATATATTATTTCTTTTGGCAGACTTCTTCTCTTGGAGGCTAATAACCTAATACAAATTATCCTCTTGAGCCGACTTGTCTTCTAGGGTTATTAGCCAACTCATTAGAGTTTCTTCTTGCTTCTCAGAATATTCTATTCTCATTAGGTTTACACGTGGAGGTAAATACCCCCCAGAGAGAGAGAGAGAGAGAGAGAGAGAGAGAGAGAGAGAGTTTACTATGCGTTTCTTTTCTATATTTTTAATTATATGATGTTTGCACTTGCTATGCTTGGATAACATACCCTTGATGCTAACAAATGCACCGATGTCATTTTTCGACACTGATGCAGTAGTAGTAGTAGCCTTCGTGTTTGATGTACCACACACATAGATATGGTGGAATGAGTGATTCATGAAATAAAATGATCCTTCCTAAAAAATCTTGTCATATGTTTTTAGTCTATGTTCTAGATGTTTTTATTTTGAATGCGGATGTGTTGCAGAATGAATTATAACTTGATCTTTCTTAACCAAGTATGCACTTTCACTTTGTTGCAATAGTTATATTGTTGGATGTAATTGTGGCTTTCATTTAATGTTATGAGAGTTCCCTATGAGAGTTGATCTGTGTAATGATCCAACTACTTAAAATATCTTAACAGAACAAAACTACACATCATGTACATAATGTATATTCCATAGAATTGACTAACCCTGTATAGTCCCCCTTTTAGTCATAACAATGTGTAGGTTCAATATATAGAATTATCTATTGCATATTCTTTTAAGTGCACTTGTAGGGATTGCCCAATTTCACCAATATAAAATTTTCCATAGGAGTATGGGATTTTATAGACACCTTTCAACTCATTAATATATAATGAGTCCTTCAATGAGTCTAGCAAGATTCCAATGGTGTTAGCAGGAGTGAATCCTATCATGATTTTCCTACATCCTAGTGTTTTACTAATTTGATTTGTGGTACCTTTGATATATGAAAATGTGAGTTTTGGGATATCCACCTTCCTATGTAAGTGTCCTATGTTCATTTCTTCATGTATTCCCTTTCCAATTCTCCAATCATTGTAAGAATTCATTCAAAATACCATACTAATATTATCTATTTCATAGTTCAAGTGTTTTTCATCTAAGACTATTGTTGCCCTTATGGAAAGGGTGTGAATGATGCTTGATTTTTTAGCTGGGTGGTGATGATAGTATGCATGACGTTATCTCTTTTTTCATAAATTCCTCTTGTATACTCGATACCTAAGTCTCCCATTGCTCTTCTTGTTGAGAATTACATCCAAAAATTAAATTTGGATGTCCCTTTCTATCTCAATGGTGAATTTGAAGTGTTATAAGAAAATATTGACGTGCTTGAAGAAGCCTTCAAGATCCTCTCTAGAATTTCCCTATTTGGTGAATATATCATCCACATATCATTTCCATACTCCTAGGATGAGTGGAAGGAGTTTAAATCCCTTACTTCAAGTTGCTCCATGTAGATGTTTTCAACTACTGGTGATAGTGGGGAGCCTATCTTCACCAATTTAGAAATTTTGATGTTTGTGATGTCCTTTATGACATTAATGGAATGGTCCACTAGGACCTTGGTGTAGAGAGACACAATGTCGATTTTGTTGACTCATGATTCACCACCTACTATAAGAGCTTGCAAAGAGTTGCAAAGCCTATATAAATTTAAAAAAAATATTTATAACTATAATAGGTGTGGTCCCCGAGGAGAAAACACTGGAATGATAAAGTCCTTGTATGAAATTCTCTTTCTCAACATTTTGGCATGGTATCAGTTTCAATTTGAGGCATCATTTCAAATATGGCATTTAAAATTAGTGGCTTAATGATTCCTATCATGATTTGATATTTTCTGAATGAATATATCTTCAAGAAAATAAATGGTTCTAAAAGGATATATATGTTGGGATCCTGGTTTAAAGGATTATACATAACACTTATTTGTATAACTAGAAAGTTGGTTGTGTGGCAGGTTTTAAAGACATAAAACTGTGATGAAAATGGAATTTGATAAGTTACGGAAATACTCGATTCTCTTCTCAGCATCATGGTGTAGCATTGATTGGAAGCTTTGAGAATGATATGAAATAAGTTATTTATTTGTAAAAGGTTATGATCCTTTGTTTTCCTATATGGTTATATACCTAATGAATTAAAAGTTAAAATTTTTAATACTCATACATACCATGGTATCCAAGGTATAACGAGATTGAATTTTAGTGTGGCACAAACATTTTGAAGAGTTATACATAGTTTTGATTTTGGGCTCGAACATAACATATAAGTGTTATATAGAAATTGAATATATTATAGTCAGATATAAGTTAAGGTTCATTACCATATTCATATGAACATGTGTGTTGTTATGACATAACTAGAATAGTTTGATATGGGTTGGAATATCAATGTATGTATTGATGAGTTGGACATGCATTTAATTCGAGAGGATGTGGGAATTATCCATGCGCGCACTTTACCACTTTTGACATGGCTAGTTTTTTCTTCATTTGGTTTTTGGTTTCACATGTGTAGAGGGAGTTTCTCTTCAACTTGAGAAACTAACCCTCTTGTTCATTGATACAACTATCTCAAGTCTTGAGAGCTGGTATAAATCGACCAATGAGACGAGGTAAGTACTCGTACAACTCTTGAGCATCTTCTGCAAGTAAATTTGTTACTAAATGACTTAGTTTTGGATCTGGTTAGCTGGTAATGAGTGTAAATTTTTTTCTCTCCCAGTTTTTCACTCATAAAAAATCGTTTGAAAAGTGAAAGGTTGAAGCAATTGTTTAAAGTTCGTTACTATAAAAATAAATGCATGGGTTTTCAATTTATAGTAAGAGTTATAGGTTTTTGTATGCTTGTTGTTGCTTTTTGGTTCATATTATCATTTTCCATTTTGTGCATATTCCTAGAAGACTTTTTGCTGCAAAAAAGGGGTTATAAAGAACATTGGATCAAACCAATTAGTGTTATTGTTAGCACATACCGAGGCTTGATGTGGGTTTGAACCTAAACTTGTTTTAAGTGTAAATTGATTTTAACCTTTTGTTCGTTAGTGGAAATAATGCATTATATGTTGGGTATGTGTTATATTCTTTACATGAGAACTAGTGTCTACGTTGCACCGGGCACACAGGGGGTAAGAGGGGGGACAGAGTGCCCCCTTTCCTTGGGGTTTGCAGGGGGCGAGTGATTTGGGGAAAAATCCTCCTAGTCAGGGTCTAATGGCTAGGTAGAGTGATGAATCCTTAAAAGACATAAACTAACCTATTCTTACCCAATATCACAAACCCTAATGATTTATTTTAAACAAGAGAAACATGAAAAAGATGAAGAATGACACCTTGAATCCTTTAGTTCATAGTAGATCCCCTTTGTTCACTATTTTCTCCTAGATTGTAGGTCTCATCCCAAAGATGACCTGAAGAAACTTAGAAAGAAATCTACAATAGAATATATGCAATCATTATTAACATAAACATGTACTATTTCTCATGAAATAAGCTATAAACATTCAAAATTATTCACAAGAACATAGACACATGAATTGGGAAAGGAAATCTCTCTTTTATTTATAACATATAAGGAAGATTACAACCATAATATTTAATGTCGACACCGCTCTATGAACCTCGTCTGGGTTCCTCCAATAATAATTCAAGTGCATTAATCCCACAATCACTAGAAAATACTCACAATCAACATGCAAAACTAAGGGGTTTGATGGATTTCATAAAGAGGATGAGAGAATGAGATTGTCGAGGATGGATAGTCAAAACTAGATGCATAAGACCAGAGAGAAAGAAGGAGAAATTTGGGCCCTTTTTATATGGAAATTTGATGGTTATTCAGTTGTGAGAAGGGATACAGGAGATAAAAATGGTTATGCAACCCAAACTAGCCCGTAAACCCCGTGGGAGAGAACAAAATTTTTAATTTTTGCAACTTTTGTGAGTGTACACAAGATATATATGTATCAGGTAGTGTATGTATGCGATATTCCTATGAATCAGGTAGCATATGTACGTGGGATGCCTATGGATCAGAGCACATACCTTGAAAAATGAGATTTTTGACAAGGAACTCCAACAAAAGGGATTTACAAGCATGTGTATATGGATGGCCCGTGATGAAAATGCCTAGTGGTGGAATTTTGGACTATAACATATGATCCCTAATGTGTGAGTTCAAAAGAAAAGATGATGGCCGAAATACATTACAATATCTTAGGGAAAGCACTGAGAAAAGTGAGCCCATACGAGTGTTCATGAGCATGTCATCTGCAATAACATCAATCTCTACAAGGCGGGCATACCCATGCTCAGGACTAACTAAGCATGGCTTACAATCAAGTACACCACAGATCCATGTTAGATATATATAAAAATCATGGCCAAGTGAGAGATATATAGTGGATCCATGTCAACAAGGATTGTAGCCACGAATAATACACAATGGAGCTACATCTCAATTATCGTAAGATATAAGAGTACAATAGCATATACAAGTTGATCTATAGGAAGTATCAATGTCTGTAGCTAGAGATGATAGCTTCATAACTCGAGCAATAACTTCAAGATCATCAAAAATCAGGTAGGAGTATAATAAGAGTGTAAGACTCACTACCCTGAGGTCTTCGACAAGACGTCATGAAAATAATAGAGGATCTCAAACATCAGGCACAAAACTTCATTGATTTTGAATTTGGATTTGATATGACTCTCGGGATGGTCGACGTGCAAAGGTCAAGAAACTTTCTGCAGGATGGCCGAATTAGGATGTAAAACTTCCCTTGGACAAAAGAATGACATATAATGTGACTCAAGAAACATGTTATTGACATAAGTCTGTGACACAGGAGGCATCGTAAACTCTCCATATGTTTGGAAGAGTAACTAAACACGGGAGGACACAACTCTATGTAATGAGAACAACTTCCTAAGGTCATGCTAAATCCAAAAACTAAGTAATAGAGTCAAGTATGTGCTTTGTTCAAGGGCGACAAGATTGTTGCCAATAAAAAAGATAATGCATCCCTTTCTTCTCTTTTTTGGAATTTTTTTCTTTTTTTTTCTTTTTCATATATTTAACGAGATTGAAAAATAATAAAAGAGCACTATGTTACAAAGGAGGAACACGTTTCATGGGAAATAAAACTAGTTCCAAGTGCATGGAACATACTGAAGCTTGGTGCAGGGAGACATGTGCAGGATAAGGACACTCGGGAAAATTCCTCCATGGGTCATGGTGTCAGATCTCAAAGGAAAAAATGATGCGAGGCATGCACCTAAGGAATTCTATAAAGGTACATCAACAAAAAGATGGAGCCGACATTAGGACAAAGACGCAAGAATGAGACATGCAATGTGATTATGAATTGACATAAAGAATAAGGAGATTCCTTCAATGTAAAGTTTTATGATCCCAAAGAAGGTAAGATGGACGATTTTTCATGTTTAGAGAGTCTAAACAACCATTAAAAGAAGACTCCAAAGTGGTAGTTTTCCTACATTTATCCCCCCAAGCCCAAAAAATAATAAAACAATACTTGGTAATACTCTCTAGGCAAGACTTGTCTCCCAAGGTGTACCTTTTTACTAATTAATCTATTGGCTGGAAAAGGGGTAAACTTATACCAAATAGATGTTATTTCTGGACCAATTAATGAGTGTGAAAGAAACCAGGTCACTCGATGAGATTTCTTGTTTAGGGAGTATGAAAAGGGATTAAATAATACTCTAGGGGTTTCCTTTTTTGTAAATAATCTCCAAGGCCCGAAAAGAGATAAACCAAAACCAAGGAGAGTGGCCCTTTTTCGTAAATTTAGTTCGTTGGGCCCGAAAAAGGGATAAATGTATACCTGAGAATACTCTCCTAGCAAACCGTAGCTCCTAGGGCATATCTTTTTTGTAAATTATCCATATGAACCAAAAAAGGATTAAACTATCACCGGATAGACGTGCCTTCAGGTTTCATTTCAGCGAGCGTGAAGGACAACAAGATCACTCAACAATGTTTTCAATTTTAGGGAGTCTGAAAAGAGCTTAAACAAGACTCCAAGGGGGATCCTTTTTGTATGTAATATAAACGAGACTGAAAAGGATAAATAATATCTCGTTAGATGTCTCTTTCATAGTTTAAGTGAGCTTGAAAGAAGAAAAACCATGCTCTAGGGGAGTCCCTTGGGTACAAGCAAGAAAAAGTAACTAAGAAGAAAAATGAGGCTTCAAATCCAAAGTCATTGAAGGACTAAATAGGTCTCTCGTGCCTATGAAGTACTTCTACATGGGAACCAAATGGAAATAAATGATCTAACTAGGATTCCCATGAAAGGAAGGCTCTACGACATAAAGTACGACACACTTATCAGGAAGGAAGGTTAGTATCACAATTCAGTGGAGTCGATCCTAAGGCCAAATGAACCAGGAAATGGATAATGAAAAAATACAAATAGGGGAAAAATTTAACCTATATGCTAGTTTCAAGGTCAATACCCATCAAAATGGATCGATATGATGAAAAAATGTCAAAGAAAAATGTCTACAAGATCTTGCATATAAGGCCAGTGATACTCATCCATAAGTTAAAAAATCCAATATAGATAGAAACTTCAGAAAATAAGATATGTTACTGAATACAAAACTTGAAAAAAACAAAACTAGACTGTACAATATGGTACAAGGCACCACACAACCTTACATTTCATGCATGGTACTTGTTCAGGTAGAGCCTGCTGCTAGGATCTGACCAAGAGTCTCTTTGATAGTCAACCTGGAAATTCTCCCAAAAGGGAAGAAAAAACAAACCATGGTGTAAGCATTACCATGTTATACAATCTGTAGTCATGGCTTCAAGAATATCCTCATCCAAACACAATTCAATATATAATAAATCACCCAAACAAGGAGGGTCGATAGTCCCAAAGGGTGAAGCAAACAAACCACATTCCATATGATGATGGTGGTTCTGGCTAGGACTGGTAGAGTATATCAATGAATAATCACAAGCATAAGGGATTGAGGATATACAAACAATGAGATCAGACTCGAAAGGAAACTCAAGATCAATTGGACCAAGAGGGGGAAGTAAGGGCCCCCATGCCCCCATTGGATAAAAAAACTGATCAATTGCTAAGACCATGTCTCAAGAAGGAAAACATGATTTCACAGGTTCCTCCTTAGAAGCAATTAAACATCGAGGATAAGATGCCACATAACTTACCCATGGAAGGGAAGAGTCTACACGAACACTAGGAACATATGAATGGATAACCTGAAATAACGCCAAATTAGGATGGTGATTATCATATTCCATCTGGTCGATAGTAACAATGCTTCCATTGTGAGGGAAATACATCACCCATAAGAGAATATACACCACAATGTTCATAGCATACACATAATCATGCCTGAGAAGCATATTGAAATCTAACGGGCCTTGCACCATTATAAAATCGACAAGGACAACCTTCCCACCTAACGCAAGAGGAAACTGAGGAAGAATCCAAAAATATTCACTAGGACTATTGTCAAAAGCAAACAACTCATGAGAAGAAGACACAAGCTCGGGAGAACCCAAATCCTTCCAAGCCAAGGAGGATAAAATACTTGCGGAGGCTCCTTCATCCACAATACATCGTTAAGTGTTTTTTGAATTAACTTCAACCCTTATTTGAAAGGGTGAAAAAGAAGGAAGGTGAGGCTCAACAAGGTCATTCCAATCAAAGGAAACCATCCTAGGAATTGGATGGGGGGTGTGTTTGAAGTGAGCGGAATGCCCCCTTGTTCTGAAGGTATTGAACTGGAAATGATAAAAAAATAGTTGATAGAAATATCACTCCCCATTAGAAGAGTGGGATTGACCAAACATTGCATCAACGTGATCACTTTGGTATACTCTCATCCCATGTACGGGGATACTTATAATTGTACATGCACAGGATGTGCACAATAATCCGATTGATGACCTATGTTTGGCCGTCTGTTTGAGGGTGGAAAGCAGTGGATTTTGTGAGCTTGGTGTCCAATAGTGAGAAGAGACTCGACCAAAATGTGTTGAGGAACCTGATGTCCCGATCGGAGATGATGGTATGTGGTATCCCAAAGTGGACCCACACTCATTTGAAGAATAGCTTGGCAATATCTGTCGTTGTGATAATCTTCTTGCAGGCTGTGAGGATGACCATCTTCGAAAACTGATCAACAACCATAAATACACAGTCATTTCCTTGCTTGGTGGATGGAAGGCCTGACATATAATCCATTGAGATGGATTCCCAAGGCTTCTCAGGAGTAGGAAGAGGGGTGTATAATCCTTTCTTCTTGATGGTTGGCTTAGCAATGGAACAGGCAATGCAAGATCTGATATACTTGTTGAAGTCTTGTCGAAGTTTTGGCCAATAAAAATATTTCTGAAGAACGACCATAGTTTTCTCCATGCCAAAATGTCCTGCCATCCAATTGTAGTGGGCTTCCCAAATCAACTTTTCACTCTCGCTTGTAGGAACACAGAGATGGACCATGTGGCATAAGAGTTCATCCTGAATGTGAAAATCAGTGACAATCACACCTGTACCCAATAGATGATAGGTGGTGGTGAAGTTCGAATCTTGCTGATAAAGTTGGGGCCACTTAGATGCTTCATGTCCACAGGAATGGATCACAATGGCGAGTGCCTCCACAGGAGGTCGACTGAGGAAGTCAACGACACAATTTGAGATACATGTCTTATACTTGATGTTGAGATGGAACTGTTGCAGGTAAGTGGACCACTTCTGATGGAAGTTGTTCTGCAATTTCCCATGTGTCTGTATGAATTATAGAGGCTTGTGATCAGTGTGGATGATCATCTCTTTTCCCAGAATGTAATGTTTCCATTGACAACATACTTGTACAATGGAATACATTTCCTTGTCATAGGTGGGGTATTTTCGTATAGTATATGAGAGTGTCTCACTATGGTATGCCACCAGATGACCTTGTTGAGTGAGAACTACACCTACAACATAGTCAGATGCATTAGTATCAATCTCGAATGGTTGTTGTAGATCGAGCAAGGAGATTACTGGAGATGAGCACAAGAGATGATTTAGATCATCAAATTCTCATTATTGTTCCTTCCCCCACACGAACTTGGCCCTGCCACCGCCCTTGGTCACCTGGATGAGGGCCCATGCAATATGGGAGAATCCCAATACGAACCGTCGGTAAAAGTTGGCTAGTTCGAAGAAGCTACGAATCTCAGTTAGTGTGGTTGGGGCTGGCCAGTCATAGATGAATTGGATCTTAGCTAGATTAACATGTACCCCATTCTCATCAACAATGTAGACTAAGTATTGGACCATGTTCATACCAAAAGAGCATTTTTCCAAGTTGGAATATAGCTTGTGTTGCAGCAAAGTGCTCAAAACCTACTGAATATGACACATGTGTTCCTCCCACGTTCTGTTGAATATGAGGATGTCATCCAAATATACCACCACAAAGGAGTTGGTGAAGGGTATCAATATATCATCCATCAACCTCATGAAAGTGGTTGGTGCATTTTTTAAGCCAAAGGGCATGACTAGCCATTCAAAGAGACCTTCTTTACATTTGAAGGATGTCTTCCATACATCAGTTGGTTTGATGGGAACCTAGTGGTAGCCAGACTTTAGGTCAATCTTGCTGAAGAAATTTCCCCCCTTGAGTTAGTCAAGAATGTCATCAATCCTGGGAATGGGGTATCAGTTCCTTGCTGTGATTTTTTTAAGGCTCTGTAATCAATGCATAGTCACCAAGTCCCATCCTTCTTATGCACCAATACAATCGGGCTTTCGCAAGGGGAGGAGCTGGGTCTGATCTGCCCCTTTTGAAGAAGCTATTGGATTTGACACCTGATTTCGTCATTTTCCATCAGCGAGTGACGATAGACTGGTCCATTAGGTAGAGGTGCATCGGGGTTCATATTAATTGGATGCTTCACTTGGCAGTGTGTTGGTACCCCTGTAGGTGAGGAGAATATGTCTTTGTATTCTTCCACGATCCCATCCACTTTCTTATGCGACAAAGAGAGGCTCTGTGTAGAGGCCATAGATGTGGCAGTGACCTTCTTCTTACTATGAGCACTGATCACAAAGAAGACGAACTTCCCGGTCTGTGAGATGACCTTATGATCTAGGGGATCAAATTTTGCTCAAAATTCAAAGTTCTCGGAATCGCTTCAAATCAAACAGGAGTGTAGGCCTCATCGTCATGAACCCAACACAACTCGTTTGGGTTCAAACGAACGTCGGATGAGAGAGATATCACGTTCCATTCAAAACATAAAATAGGCAAAACAAAGGGATGCTGACTGTATAGTCCATACAGTCCGTACGGATGCTGACATGGCATGTCCATATGACACGTGGCAGAGATGAATTGGCAGGACTGTACAACACGTGGCATTCATTGGTTGGCAGATATGGATGAATAGTCTGCTGACACATGGCATATTCTGTTCAATGGTTTGGTGCAACGTGGCCCAGTCGTGGGCTGCCACGTGGCACCCTGTTATTGGTTGTTGGTTTAAAAGTTATGGAGTCCATGGGGATCGAACCTCGGACCTCCCCACCATGCAAATCCTTTGCAAAGTCCACGTTTCCAGTGCACCACCATAGTAGTTCTTACTATGTAATGGTTTTGAAATTATTTAAGTTTGTGTATGGTGTGTTTTGGCGGGGGGTCGGGTTGGGGCTTAGCCCCAGCCCGCGGTTGTATTACCAATCCATATGACTACACATTCACACACTTTTTCAATGGTTTTTAAACTCGTGGTTTCGGTGTTGTATGTGACCGGTGGTTAAACTATGCGCGTGCAATTTTAATGGAGTCTGGCGCCGGTTCCCACATATGCCATATGACCTTGCCACCATGTGTGCACAGGGTTTGGTTTAAACGGTTACAATACGTGCCGCCACTTTTCCATTGCACATTCACTCTTTGAACCTTGGCCCTTTTCGGGTGAGCGCGCGGTCACATGGTGACCCATATGCCCATGGCCTTGGCGGTTAGGGGATAGGCGTGCCCATAACCGTCCTACAGTTCACACCGTTTGTGCGGTTGCCCCTGATGCTGAGTTTTAACACATAAAAGCGCATGGGGGCTAGGTTGAGGCAACAAGGGTGCATTTTGGCGATCCAGAGACAACAAGTTTGAAGGGGAACTTCCAGGAAGCCTATCTTTTTCAATTTTTGGTCAAACGAGGTGCCGAAAAAGACCAGCTAGGGGTTTTTGGACGTTCTAAAGCCATTGGAGCCATCTATTTGGCATTTTGAGCATTGTAAATCACATATTTAAGCACTTTGAGAAAATAATACAAAAGATCCATTGGAAGATGGACCAGGAGATGTAGCCTAGGAGAGGGGTGAACTCCTTTGTCATTTGTTGTGTTATGTGTTTTTTGTTCACTGTTTATTGCTGCTGTTTATATGCATCTTGAATGAGTAATTTCTATAAAATTTGTGTTGAAAAATTGATCCATTTGCATTTTAACACATGAATTAAATCTTGCAAATAATTCCAAGAATACAAGTCTTCTTCATTTTTAGATCAAGTTGGTATCAGAGCATAGGTTTTTGAAGACTTGATTATTTTCAAGTGTTTTGTTTTCTGATGCTCACAAGGTTGAAACTCACAAGAGGAGAAGGTCAACTTGTAGAGCCA